>APFE030195617.1:0-117314 GCA_000404065.3 Pinus taeda | reverse complement strand
ATATTTTCACTTGTTTTATTTAATTCATTTTATATTTTGAATAATTTTTAATAACTCTAAACTATATAACGACATTTAAGATAAAATTAAAAATAAAATACCCATACTTCCTCTTCCCACTAAAAAGTTATATCGAAAAATCTATTAGATAAATACATATTTAAAAAATCACCAATCTAAACTTACTTATGTAAAATGTGTCAAAATATAAATATAAATAGAAAATGAATAATAACCACTTTCACAAGTTTTCTTTCTATTTTTTTCATAGCTTTCCGTCATTACTAAAACAAAGTGGAATTGGAAAAGTTTTCCATATTTTTTTTTAACTATTGGCATTACAAAAACAGAATGAAATTGGAAAAGTTTTATATTTTTTTAGCTTTCTGACATTACAAAAATCGAGTGAAATTGAAAAATAAAACTTTTCCAATTTACATAATTTTTTTTTCTATTTCCTTTCTTTTTCTAAATAAACACACTTGTATGATCAAACTTCAAACCTTAACTTTTCTTTTTCTAAATAAACACAATTATATGTTCAAACTTCAAACCTTAACCTTATATGTCAAGGAATCTTCAACAAAGCGATCCTAGCATTTTGAAAGTAGCACTAACTCCTGACTCCTTAGAAGAGAAAAGCTAGCACTAACTCCTGACTCCTTAGAAGAGAAAAGCTAGCGCTAACGCCTCACTCCTTAGAAAGCACTAACGTTTCGAAGCGAGTTCTCTTCACCATGAAGTATTGCTTTCTTTGAGGAGGATCAAACGAAGAAAACCATAAACGAATCGACTCGAATTTTCACCATGAATTATTGCTTTCTTTGAGGAGGATCAAATGAAGAAAACCATAAATGAATCGACTCGAATTTCCTCAAATAATTCGCCCTACGAATCGAATTGAAGAATTTCTGAAATTTTTTGTTTTGAATCCAACTTATTTGGTAACTATGATTAAAACTATTTGAAAACAATACACCTCAAATAGTACCAAGAAGGTATTTGAAGACAATACACCTCAAACAATCCAAACTTAAATAAACAAACAATTTATTCGTACCAGAACACCACAACCTTGTTCATAAGGTAACAACAATTTGTAACATTGCACACTCACCACACTTGGCAGTTAATAGCACTTGCTTGTATCCAGCTCATCGTTTGTATCACACTTGTCCATTTCTTTTGGGAATAAGTGGATAATATTACAACAATTTGTAACGTTGCACACTGAAGATACTCGGACGTAAGCGACTCGTTTGCATCTGGTTCATTGCTTGGATCACACCTGCCAATTTCGGTATATTTCAGAAAAGAAGGCTACAATTTATGGGTTTATTGGCTTTAAACCAATAAACCACTACCTTTATATGTCTCCTTATAAGGCTATATATGTCTCCTTATAAGGCTAAGTAGGTAGAAACATACAATGTTTTTTCAACTTTGGAGGATGTCAAAAGGACGTTACATAATTTGCGTTTTTCTTTGGGTAATGTTGATCCTTATTGGGTGAGGGTGGATATTTTTTTTTTCAATGATTTTGGCTTGAGAGATCTCATGGGTCCTCCAACAAACAGTGTGCAATCCCCTGATTTGATCTCCTCCGAAATTGATTAACTCGTGCTAACAGGTACCATTGGTTTTCATAGTGGTAATGGATTTTTATTTTGGATCTTTTGGAATGTCATACAATGTTGTTTATATGTTTTTAGATGCTATACAATGGTGTTTATATGTTTTTAGAGGCTAGGAAGCAATGCGTTAGGATTGGTTTTGGACTACTGTGAACTTGTCTTCATGGTGTTTGGTTCGTGGGTATTGTACTGCATCAAAATTTTTGCAACTTGTCGATAAGGCTATTTAAGTGTCATGGGAATGTTAATTGGGGCTATTTAAGTTTCATGGGGATGTTAATGGAAGATTATTGGTACTTTATTTTGAAGTTTAGTTGAATTTGTTTTCTCTGATTCTAGTTTGTCAATAAGATTTTACTACTGGAAGTATTGTAATTCTTTAGGATACATGGCAACTATCCAATGGACTATTATTTTTCCTTAGATTTTTCTTTTTCAGGATTTTATTCTCACAGAAAATGTTTATGGCCATGCTTGAGCCACCACTTTCTATGTAATTAATGATTTTTAAATGTAATATAATGATTTTTAAATGAAATATAATGATATATATTTACACAAAAAAGAAGTCATTGTATATGACCATTTAGGTAAAGATAATGAAAATCAATTTATATTAAAAGTTGACGTGGCTCAATTTAATGTAATTGAAAAATATACATATTGTCCACAACTAATCATAATAATAATAATAAATATGATATAAAAAAGTATCAAAAATGAGACTTCATTATCTAGATAGATGTATCTATTTTAGAGTATAACTTTTAAAATTTTAATTTAGTCATCAATAATTACTAATGTAGCCATATAAATTAAATGGGTCATAAACATTGATAGGAATCAAAACAATTACCTTGTGAATTATTTCACATTGCCAAATTTTTAAAAAATCATAGAAATTAACTAAATTAAATAATTTATTCATTTTTTTATTAAATTGGTGATACATATCTCGAGCGATTGAACTTTTGATCACTTATTTACACAAGGGCTTGCCAACATGGTTTTTCCCAATTTTTCTACCGCATGCGAACAACTAAAGTATAACTTTATTTTAAACTATTATTATTATTATTATTATTACTATTACAATAATGTTATTTTCTATTTATATAAAAGATTGATCATAGATCAAATAGAGGTTATAATTGAAAAACTTGTCTATGAAAAATATATAAAATTTGGGCTTGTAGAAGTATTCTTATAATGCTCTAAGACCTACCATCATCCCTCATTGCTATATTCCTACTGTAAGTTCTACAAAAGACCTGTAATATAAGAATACAAAAACATTTCATAAGGAATTTTTTAAACTAAGAAACTCCTCATGGTATCTCTTGCATCTGGAACCCTTAAGCTTGGTCATCGTTGGTTTCCTGACCTCCCTGCTGCTTCTCCTCCATATTGATCCTACTTCCATTTTTCTCCTCTTGTCCACCTTCTATAACTTCATCAATTAGGTCTTCCTTTCTCAAACTATTCCTTTGTTGAACCTTAATTTCTCCATATTCTAAATTAACTCACAGATTTGATGATATATCTTCCTTAGTATTTTTACTCCTTAGAATGTGGTAGAATTTCATAGTTTAAAAAACTTGGGGTAGGGAGAGAATTCCTTGAATTAGTTTCCCTATTTATCTTTATATTTTTCTGCCTCATTTTAAGATCTCCTACAATTATCTGAGAGATCCCAATTACCGTTACATTTTTATAGTTTCCTTTATGCATCACAATGAGTCCCATCCATATTGTTAACTACTTGGACTGATTATTTTTAATGATCTCTATATCCAAAGTGTATCTTAATTCTTTTAGCTATTCAACGAAAATGATAACCCCTTTTTCTCTTGTTACCCTTGGATTTCCTTTGGATGAGCCAACGAAAAAGATGATCATATTTTTATAATTTTTCTTCCAACCTTCAAAATTATTAGAATCCAAAGGGAGCTTCCACCTACTACTTGTTTTATATTTCCTAGAGAGAGTTGACATTAATCTTTGCTTCTTTTCTAATTTTCTAAGACGCCTTTGCTCTTTATCAGTCCATGTTTTTCCCATGGGATCTTAGATTCCCTTGGTTGATAAAGCTTCTAAAAGTAACAATCCTACCTAAGTGGCTATTTCATGGGGAGTTGTTTCTTTTTGTTTCAAAATGGCCTTATTGCTAGCTAGCCGTATTTTCTCGCATAGATACTTTGGTAGGGTTGCCTAAAAACACTTTCCAAGAATTTTAGATTGAAGGGTGCTCAAAATTATTTTTTCCTATCCTTGCAACATCTTCCTCCAACTATCAAGAATTTGATTAATTGTTTAGACTTGTTCAAAAGATAATTTCCATATTCAAATTAAAAAATAGCAGTCTATAATTTTCCTTTGATCACCCACATGGAACACAACAATTAGGACCCTATATTCCTCTTTTCCTTAAATGACCAGCAGTTAAAATTTTCCCATAAACTGTTACCAAAAAATAAGTTCACTTTAGGAATACCATCCAAATTCCAAACATCCATCCAAATTTTGTAAAAATTTCTATTTTCCCACCCTGGTTTTCAGTTTCTCCTTATTTCTCCCATGTAGTTAAATTCCCTTTCCCATAAAAATACATTCAACAGGCTGGAAAAAATAAATTTGCTGAAAACACAAATTCTAGAAAATTTACAGAATGCTGGAAATTGCAGAAATAAAAACCAGCAATAATAAACAGCCATTAAAACACATTAAAACGCTGATATTTTTGGTCAACGTGACCCTGGAAAAACCCCCTACAACTCTTGGGGAAAACCAGTTTGAGAGTTCTTCTTTATTTCTGGAAAATGCTTTTTTACAGTGAGAAATTTCAGCGGAAATAAGCAAAAATAAGCAAACAAATTTCCAACTTATCTCGATTTCTGAGCCTCACAGCCCACTGGAAATTTCCAAACAGCAACACAATGTTGTACGGAAATTGTACGGAAGGATGGTACGGATGGTGCGGATGGCTGTACGGACGGTACAGACAGGCTGTATGGACGATACGGACACGCGGTACGGACCTCGATTTTTGTGGAGAAAATCAACTGCCTCGATTTCTGTGCAAAAACAAATCTGCCTTTTTTGTTTTCTCAACAAAAATCTGCCTTTTATTGCTGGTTCTTTCAGCTGTATCTTGTTCTTTCTACTATTCTGATTTGCTGAAGAGCTGCCTGGTATGTGTGCGAAACTGTTGCCTCTTTCTCCTTCCTGTCCAGAAATCTCCCTTGCTCTCTTGCTCTCCTTCTCCCAATCTGCTCATGAAAGAATGAATGACCTTTTCCTCCTTTAATCTAACCCTAAGTGACTTTTGGGGAACCCCTAAATCCAATGGCTGAAATAGATTGAGATCTAGGGCTGAGATTAAATGCTCATTTAAATCTCACTTTCTATTTTTTAATTCACCACACTTTAATAGAGACCCACTTAGTCATTTATTTCCAAACTCACTTTTACTATTTAATTTTACATTGAATTTATTAAAGTCACTTTAAAATGAGACTTTAGTAACTTTATCACTTAAAGTCACTTTTAAATTAGATTTGACCACTTTAGGAGAAAAATTAAATTCTTTTGGACACTTTTCCCTAAGCCAAAGATCAAAGCCTTAGGGAACCACCTGTCTTCCAGTACGAAATTTCAACAAATTTTTTAGATTGGTGGGAGAATTTCATTCAAGAGAAGAGTTTTGTAACCTTTCTTTATCAAATATCTAATCTAGATATCTTTCCATTATCTATAATCTTCCTTGTGGACAATAGTGTGGTCTGGATGTCTTAGCACTTCAAGGAAAGTTCTTTTCTGTTTAGTGAGCTCTAAGGGAACAATGGGAATGTCCCATCCTTTAAGTATCCCAAAGTATTTTTCCCATATAAGAAAAACACGGAGCATTTTATTTCCCCTCAATCTTAACTAATTTTGGATTCCTTGAAGATGGTTGGAAGAGAACATTGTTTCCCCATTTTGTTTTCAAATTGCATTAGATTAATATTCTTCCCATTCCCCACTCTCCACCCTGTGTTTTCTGTAATAAGACAGTCGTTGTCTTGCACAACTTCCATATGGGTGAACCATTTTGGTTCCACTTTAAATTTTCCAAATTGTTTAAAATAGACCTATTGAATTATTTGTCGATTAGAGTTTCCTTCCATTAATATTTTTATTCTATTATCAACCTCCATACAATTTTTACTCCTAGAGAAAGATTCATCTAGAAAGGATCTCACATCTATAATCCCCAGTTTTATTTTGCCTTTGTTACCACATTCCAGCTAACCATATGCAACTTTTTATTGTTTTGTCCAACCCTTGGCATAAAAGAATTCTTATCAATCTCCCTATTTGATTTCTGAATCCAATTGGAGGCAATAGATTTGAACATTGGAATATTAAAAGGGTTGAAATAATTTTTTTATGAGAATGGCTCTCCCTATTAGACTAGCCATCTTCATCCCCATATCTCTAACTTCTTATAAATTTTCAAAAGAACGGTGTCCCAATATTTCATAGGGGTGGTACCAACTACTATTGGAGTACTCGGATATTTAAAGGAACATCATTTTGCTAAGAAAGGAAAGTATAAAATGGTAGATATTTCTTTAAGAAAATGATCATTGTAGTTCCAGCCATAAATTTGGATATTTTGTTTATTTATGTCTTCTCCTAAATATGTTAGAAAGATATCCAACACAACTTTAGATATTTTTTCTATGATTCTTGAAGCCCACACCATCATTAAGGTATCATCTCCAAATTGAGAATAGTTCAAAGCCTTAACATTTCTAAATATGTGGATACCCTCTATACGACCTTCCCTCCTTTCAATTTCCAATCTTTTGCTTAATGAGTTTTCCATAATAATATATAATATGTTGATTTTTCCATGGGCTATAGATCTGGTCTATGGCTAACCAAACACACTAGCACACTACGAATCCCAAACTTACAAGAAATTTTCATAACATAAATCTACAACAATTAAATCAATTAAGTACATAGATATATTGAGCCCAAACCTCGATTTTTTTGTTATGCCATTAATAAAATAATCATGGGGCACCCATAACATGGATCATGGCCCTTCAGATCACTAATACAACTAGTGTACATAGTATACAAATTAGGGCTCGAGGTCAGATCTATTAGATCCTCAATCTTCCCATCACATCAACAAAATACACGACTTACTTGCTTCCAAACATTTCTATCCATTTTTTCAATACAAAGATAAATTACTCCTTTAATGTCTTTGTCCAATCAACTACTCATAATGTATTTACTACCTCAAATACCTTGCATATATCAGCTCCGAATCAACTCATCTTCTCATAGTGGTCTTTTTCCTTCAAGATCATTGTATGATCAACCTCCCAACTAGCTATTCAATCCACCATTCATGAAAAAAAGTAAGAAACACATCTCATCAACCCTTCTTCTCCAACATTTCATCCCTACACATTGTCCCACAACCTTGTCTCTCTTCCTAAGTCCTTCCATGCCCCTATTTGAAGTTTGAGGTCAATTTCAACCTCTCATAGGGCTCAGCCTTACCACAGAGCACCTGTGTAACCTTCTAAGGCCCCTCGACCCTCCACAACAAACAAGTATCGGGATTGTTGGGCCTCTATCTATGGATTGTCCATCCTCCCTTTGCATAGAACAAAACTGGACCTTAAACATAATTTTGGTGGTTTCTTATTCACCTTATAGTAGCCTAGATATAATCCTTTTGGGTCATGGATCACACTTAGAACTTTTTCCTATCTACTTGGGAAAACTTGACCCTTTTTCAACACAAAAAGATCATAAAATTTTGTTCCTTATTGTTAGGGTATCTCTTGAGGTTTTGTGTCTCCTCCTTGGGTTAATGTAGATGCAATATGAGTTTATATTTTGGTTATATTTTCACTCATGGAAACCCTTATCTTTCCTTCTTCCCTTTTGTTCACACAAGATGGGGCACTCTACATCCATCAAGGTTATAGTAGCACGACGAAATATCATTTATTGGCCTTATAGTAAGACCTAAACCAAGCTTGCCCTTTCCCTCTAACAGTCCAAGATCTCAACACCCTTTCTCCTCCTCTAACCTTTGACTAGACCTTCTTAGAATAGGAGTTGTGGTCTTCTCAAGGGTACCTCATCCTCCATTAGTAGAACTCGGTCCTCTCCTAGGGAACTCCTTGCAAAAGATAATTTGCATCTCTCTTGTACACCATAAGAATCTCCTTTGGATCCTCTCCTTATTATTTCTTTTTGGTCATTTATGAACCCTCTATATTTTATAGTTATAGCCTCTCAACCCATTATAATAAATTATTAGCTATTTTAGGTTCTAAACTCATTGCTTTAGGTCCAAAAGCCCAACTTTGGATAAATTTCCTAACCAATTCCTTCTAGTGGGTTTCCTTCTCTCGGAAATACATTCAAAGCTACCCAAAATTATACCATTCCCTCTTAGTGAGGAAGGTATTTCCTTCACACTTCCATACCCATGAATTTCCTTGCATGCCCATGAACATCCTCACATGAGTCATGACTTTACTTTGTGTAGCCATATTTGTCCTCACATAGTGCATGAATGTCCTGACATGAACTATGCCTTTTCCTTGCACCATCATGAATGTTCTCGCCTGGTCTATGGCTATCCTTGCATGGGTTGAAAACTCCTATATCTCATTAGAACCTGAAAATTCAGACTTTGATAGGGAAACTGACAATCCTTTGTAGTCTCCCTTTGAAACTAGTCTCCCTTTGAGTCTGCACAACCTTCACTGACTCACTCTGCTCCCTACACACACTTTGATCCATGTTCTCTTCAAAGTAGCTTTGGCACCATGTTGATTTTTGCATGGGCCCTATATCTAGTCTATGGCTAACCAAGCACACAAACACATTAGCAACCCCCAACTTACAAGCACTTTGCATAATGGAGGTCTAAAACAGTGAAATCAATTAATTACATAGATATAATGATCCCTAACCTTCATTTTTTTACTATCCCATTAATAAAATAATAATGGAGCTCATGTACCATGGATCATGCCGCTTGATATCACTAGTACAACTAGTATACATTATATATAATTTAGGGCTTGAGGTCGAATCCATTAGATCCTAAATCTTCTCATCACGTTAAGAACAAAATACATGAATTACTTGCTTATGTAAGCATCCATTTATGTCCACTTATACTTGATGTATCTGCTTATCCTTTTCCTCCAATATATAGATAAATTTCTCCTTTAATGTCTCTATCTAATCAACTACTCACAATGTATTTACTCTATCAAATACCTTGCACATATAAGCTCCAAATCTCGAAATTGTCTTTTTCCTCAAGATAATTGTATGATTAACTTTCCAATCAACTATTCAATCCACATTCGTGAACAAAATTCAAAAATACATCTTCAAAACCCTTCTCCAACATTTCATCCCTACACACTCTCCCACAACCATCTCTCTCTACCTTAAGTCCTTCACTTCCTCCATTCCAAGTTTGATGCCAATTTCAGCCTCTCTTAGGCCTGGACCTATGTAACCTTATGAGGTCCTTATTCTCTCCACAATAGGAAGATATGAGTTTTGTTATGCATATTTCCACGACTCGACCCTCCTCCCTTTGCACATAATAAAACAAGACCTTAAAAAAAAAATTAATGGTTTCTTATTCACCTTATCTTAGCTTGGATAGAGCCCCTTTAGGGCATGGATCACCCACAAAATATCTAGCTAAGAAAAACCAGCCTCCTTTCAACACAAAATGGGCCATAAATTTTTTCTCCTTGTTGCAGTTGTGCTAGAGGTTTTGCATCTCCTTCTTGGGCTAATTTAGACATAATATGAGTTGTTATTTTGGTTTTGTTCTCGCTCATGGAAACCATTATCTTTCCCTTGCCTCTTATATTAACATAGGCTGAGCTACTTGACCTCCTTCAAGGGTTATAATAGCATGGTCAGATATCCTTTATTAGCCTTAGACTAGGCCCTAAACCAACGTTGGCCTTGCCCTTCAACCCTCCAATTTCTTGAGACCCTTTCTCCTCATTTAAACTTTGAATTGGACTTCCTAGAATAGGAGTTGTGGTCTTTTCAAGGGTATCTCGACCTCCATGAGAAAACCTTGACCATTTACTAGTGCACACCTTGCATAGGAGAAGTCACATCTCTCTTGCACACCATGAACCTCTCCTTTGGCTACTCTATTTATTCTTTCTCTCAATACATTTGTGAACCCTCTAGATCTTAGGTTTTTAGCCTCTAAACCCATTAGAATAAATAATTAGTTATTTTATGTTCTAAACCAATTTCTTTGGGTACAAAATCCCAAATTTGGGTAAATTTCCCAACCAGATCCTTTTGGTGGGTTTCCTTCTCTTAGAAATATTTCCCGAGCTAACCAAAATTCTAACATAATAGAGGGGAAAGTGAGAAACCTTGCATTAAGCCTCCAGAGGCCTCAAAAAACCCTGTAGACCGACCATTAACTGATTGAGATATTTAAGGGTGTCCAACAAAAACCTTAATTCATCTAATAAAATCCATATTAAATCCAAAAATCTACAAGACTTTGAATAGAAAAAGTTGAATGGCGTTGTAAAATGAATTTACAAAATCCAATTTGATAACCATTCCTTTATTTCCTTCACTTTTACTTGTATGGATGGCTTCTTGGACCATAATCATATTATTCACAATATGTTTTCCCTTCATGAATCTTGCTTGATTTTTAGAAATGATATTTCCCAAAAATATTTTTAGACTATTCACTAGAATCTTAGTTAAAATATTATAAGAAGCATTTCACAAGGAAATTGGTTGAAATCAAGAGAAGCTTTAAGATTTACTCTCTTTTGGAATCAAGGCTAGAAAGGAGGAGTTTGTACCTCCCCTAATTCTATCCTTCTTTCTTGTCTAATTAATCATGTTTATAAGGTCATATTTCAATAGCCATCATAATTTTTTGCGAACAAGTATGTTGAAGCTATCTGGCTCACAAACTTTCTCTCGCTCCAAATCCCAACATGCATCTATGACTTTCGATTTTTCCACTTCCTTGCAAAGAAAGTGATTATCTTCACTAGATATTAGCTTTGGAATTGAGAGCAACATTTCTTCAATTCTTCCTCAAAATTGCTTCCCTAATTAGTGTATAAATCTTTAAAATGTTCAAAGGATGGTTATTTAATTTCTTGAAAGGAGGAATTTTTTTCCCTATTGTAGTTGTAATTTCTTTGACATTATTGATCTGATTCCTCATCTTCACTTATCTATGAAAAAGAAATTTCCACTCCTTATTCCTATTTTGTATATATAATTATTGGCTCAATTTTCTTTCCTTGTCGTATTGTTCTTGTAATATCTCTAACTCTTCCATTTCTTTTTAAAGATGTTCCAACTAGTTTTGTATTTCATTTTTCCTCGTGGTGGGGTTCATGTATGATGCTTTTAATTACTCTTAGTATGATTTTGACTATTCTTAGTTTTTCTTTCTAGATATAAGCCCAATAACCCACAATATATGATCCTAAAATTATTTGAACTAACCCTGAAATCTCTTCCTCTTGTAGCACAACTAGATTGAATCTAAAAGGTATGGTACGTAAATTTTCCCCTTATTTTATTTCTAAAAAATTTGGATTATGGTCTGACTCACTATGAGGTAGGATATCTTAATAGATTTGTTTACCTTCTAAATACTAGCCATTGTGAACCATAAAATAATCTAGAAGGGTTTCTATAAAATTGATTCCATATCTTTTATTTTTCGAGAATTTTAAGGAAGTGGGTTTCACATCCACTAGATCCTATTCCAACATAAGGTCCTGACTCCTCCATTCCTTCTCTGAATGAATCTCTAACTATATTTCAACCTTTTTTATCTGAAATCCTCAAAGTGGTATTAAAGTCTCCCGCCATAATGCTTCTCTCGAAATCTAAGGCTATTCTCAAACGTTTCAGTGGTGACCAAAATTCCTTTTTCTCTTTGTATATTATTGGTGACCATACATTATATATACTTAACTTCTCTGCAACGTATTTTTATTTCAAAACTATCAATATAACATTTTATTTTATCATGATTTCTACAAATCTCAAATTGACGTTTGATCCGAGATAGTACAAAAATCCCCAGAAGCCACTCTAGCACTCTTAGCGACTTCAATTCCGTTATTCCATATTTTATGTACTACTTCTAACATGTCTTTTTCTTCTAGTTCATCTCTTGGACATATAAAATATAGGGTTTACTTTATTTTATTAAATCATGCATAACTAGAACTTTTCTTCTCTTTCCTAAAACTTTATTGTTCCAAGAGGCCACTTTCATTATTTACTAATGCTGAGAATAGACTTACCCGTGTCTCTCTCTACACTTTTCTTTTTTCCTTGTTCATTTGGATTGTAGCCCTTATAGAAATCAAGTTTAGACTAAAAACCTAGTTGCTTGTCTTTTTCTTTTGCAATATGTCAAGCTTATTTTCCTAATTTTTTATCAACCTTTCATTTCCCTTACTCTTCTTCATCATACTCCTCTATTTCTTAGTCTTCCCGTGATTGATATTTTGATCTAGTGACTCTTATAACACTTGAGACCACCTTAACCACTTATGTTAGGATTTTTTTAGGTGTTTCATTTAATAATTATTGCAGATTTGGTTTATTATCTTGCATATTGTCCTACCGATGTTATGACCCTTCAAGACATATTTGAGTTTCCTTTTGTTTCTTGGTTTTCCTTCTACTTGCACATCCTCTTTTGATGTCTCAATTTCCCCAACCTCTGTAATTTTTTCTATTTTTAGAATGTTCATTTCCCCCTTTCCATTTATGGGTTTTCCATGATTCCTCCTACAACTCTTGAGTCTCCTCTTTTTAACTCCCTTACTTGAAATCTCTAGCAAAGTGCCCACATTCATGGCACTGTTTGCATTCAAAGGGAAACTACTCATAATGCAATGTATCTCCCTAATGAGTTAGTTATCACTTTGAGAAAATCATTGTTCCAGAGTGAGATTGGTAATCATGTGAGTTTAACCCAAACTAGAATGGCTAAGGGGATGACTTCATTTGGATCAAAGTCTAGATTCCACTTATTTAGATACAATCTTCTTGTTCCAAAGATATATGCCAAAAAACCATAACTTCATATGCCCATTTTTTTTAATTAATTATTTAATGAGAAGACTAAAAATGGCATAACTATTTTTAAGATAAATCTTAATTTTTAATTTGTGACTACCATTAAAAATATTCAATAATGTCTAGAAAATAAATTTCTCCAAACCATTTAATAATTATTGAGAATTAGATCTTTCTTTATGTGATTTATGCTGAAATTCTTCGTATAAATATGATGGATCACAGAAGCCTCAATTCTACAATTATAAGGATCTCATTTCAAAATAAACCCAATTTTACATTAATATTTTTAAATTTTTGAAGAGTTTTTTGTTTTGTTTGTTTGATCTAGAGAGAAATTGAATCTTTAATCTCATTGTTTACAAAATACTTCATAACGCTGCTCTTCATATGAAATTTCAATTTAAAGTATAATTAGTATTTTTGTATATATAGTTATTGACTCAATTTTCTTTCCTTGTCATAATGTTCTTGTAATATCTCTAATGCTTCCATTTCTTTTTAAAGATGTTCCAAATAGTTTTGTATTTCCTTGTTCCTAGTGGTGGGGTTCATGTATGGTGGGGTTCATGTATGATAATTTTAATTACTCTTAGTACGCTTTCTATTCTTAATTTTTCTCTCTAAATATAAGCCCAATAACCCTCAATATATGATCCCTAAATTCTTTGAACAAACCCTGAAACCTCTTGCTCTTGTAGCAAAACTAGATTGAATTTAAAAGGTATGGGACTTAAATTTTCCCTTTATTTTATTTCTAGAAAATTTGTATTATGGTCTAACTCACTATGAGGTAGGATATCTAAATAGATTTGTTTAACTTCTAAATACTAGTCATTGTGAACCAAAAAATGATCTAGATGGATTTCTATAGAATTGATTCCATATCTTTTATTTTTGGAGGAGTATTTTAAGGAAGTGGGTTTCACATCCACTAGATCCCATTCCAACATAAGGTCCTCCATTTTTTCTCTGAATGAATCTCTAACTATACTTCAACCTTTTTTCTCTAAAATACTCAAAGTGGTATTAAAGTATCCCACCACAATGTTTCTCTGGAAATCTGAGACTATTCTAAAACCTTTCAATTGTGACCAAAATTCCTTTTTGGCTTTGTATATTGTTGGTGAGTATACATTATATATCCTTAACTCCACAACAACTTTTTGTTTCAACTATCAATATAAAATTATCTTTTATCATGGTTTCTACAAATCTCAAATTGACCTTTGATCCCAAATAGTACAAAAATCCCCAGAAGCCACTCTAGAACTCTTAGCTACTTCAATTCCTTTCTTCCATATTTTATGTACTACTTCTAACATGTCTTTTTCTTCTAGTTCATCTCTTGGACACATAAAATGGAGAGTTTAATTTCTTTTATTAAATCATGCATAACTAACACTTTTCTTCTCTTTCCTAAATATTTACTGCTCCTAGAGGCCACTTTCATTATTCACCAATGCGGAGGACAGAAGTACCTGTGTCCTTCTCTACACTTTTCATTTTTCCTTGTTCATTTGGATTGTAGCCCTTATACTTTTTCCTTGTTCATTTGGATTGTAGCCCTTATAGAAATCAAGTTTGGAATAGTTGCTTGTCTTTTTCTAAAGCAATATGTCGAGCTTATTTTCCTAATTTTTTGTCAACCTTTCATTTCCCTTACTCTTCTTCATGGCGCTCCTCTATTTCTTAGTCTTCACGTGATTGAGATTTTGAGCTAGTGACTCTTATAACTTTTGAGACCACCTTAACCACTTATGCTAGGTTTTTTTTAGGTGTTTTTTTTTAATAATTATGGCAGATTTGATTCATTATCTTGCATATTGTCCAATCGATGTTATTATCTTGCATATTGTCCAATCGATGTTATGATTCTTCGAGACATATTTGAGTTTCCTTTTGTTTCTTGGTTGGGATTTTTCTTTTTACTTGCACATCCTCTTTTGATGTCTCAATTTCCCCATCCTTTGTAGTTTTTTCTATTGAAGCGAACTTATTTCCTAAAGTTGAAGGATTTGAGGATGTTTTCATTATTTTATTTTTAAGATTGTTCATTCCCCCCTTTTTAGTTTATGGGTTTTACATGATTCCTCCTACAACTCTCGAGTCTCCTTTTTCTAACTTCCTTGCTTGAAATCTCTAGCAAAGTGCCCACATTCTTGGCATTGTTTGCATTTAAAGGGAAACTACTCATAATCCAACTATTGAAGATGCTTCCAATATCCATTGTCCAACTAGATCTTAGCTGGAAAACACTTTTCCAAGTCAACTTCAACACATCCTTTCACAATAATATACTTGAGTTTTTGGCTCTAATCTATCAATGTATCTCCCTAATAAGTTAGTTATCACTTTGAGAAAATCCATGCCCCAGCATGAAATTGGTAATCATGTGAGTTTAACCCAAACTGGAATCGATGAGGGGATGACTTCATTTGGATCAAAGTCTAAATTCCATTGATTTAGATACAATCCTCTTGTTCCAAAGAATTATGGCCCATTCTTGAATGTCAAATCTTTCTCTTCTTTAGTTTGAAAAGGAAATATGAAAAAACCTCTTCCAACAACATAGGATTGCACATCCTCCTGAATCAACAAGCCACTAGTCCATTGATTTTGGAGACAAACACAATCCCATGAACTACCCCCAAATCCTCTTTCTGAGAAGGACCATGTTTTGTGCCAAAGGAAATTGAATGGATTTGATTATGGAAGCATTTTTTATTTTTTTTAACTTAAGAGGAGATATCGTTACTTTTTGTTTTTTTGTTGTTGCACTTCACCCAATGCGTGGAAGGCTAAATCATCAGTCGAAGGAGAATGGGTAGGTATCCCCTTATGATAAACCTGCAAACCATAGGCCTTGCATCAACAACTCAACAATTTTAAAACGCCTTAACTATTACAACACCATGACAAGCCAGATAAACTGCTACGAGTATAGCTCATCGTTCGAGTGGTCTACCCATCCTTGTCAAATTGTATAGATATCACGACTTACTTACTGTGAGGCATGCTATAGAGATGAAACAACAACCACCAATCAAATGTTTGCAATATCCCTTTTCTACTCCAATAAAACATAGGCCACAGTCTTGATATGCCGCTACAAGTTTAGGGATGCATGTTCCCTGACATAATTGACAAATTATTGTTATTATTATTATTTATAAAAAGAATAAATATATGAGATCAACATATATATATTTAAAAAATATGTAACACCATTCTTAATCATGACGATTCTCTCCACTTTATCATGGAGATTCTTAACTTGGAAAGAGTCTTTGTTAGAATACCATGGATTAATAATACCACATGCCAAAATAGCATAACTTCATATGCCCATTTTTTTAATTAATTATTTAATCAAAAGACTAAAAAATGGCATAACTATTTTAAAGATAAATCTTAATTTTTGATTTGTGACTACCATTAATATTCAAGAATGTCTGGAAGTATTCAAAAGAGATTACATTTTTACCATCTAACTATTAACATAATTACAAAATAAACTATAAAAAAATTTCACCAAATACACTTAAAAAATATATTTCTTATAATATAATGTTACAAAACATATAACATATCATTTTATTTCCCATTGAACAATATGCAAATATTTGAAAATATAAAAATTCAAAAAAAACTGTACACAGAGCTCTCAAAATTTATGAATACATACTCTCTAAAGCTCTGAATATCTATGAATAAACGTTCTATTTTCAAACAGACGATGGAGATATGTAAACTAAGAAAGGTATTTAAACCCTAAATTTGTTCTGTATATCTATGAATAAACGACGATGAAGATATGTAAATTAAGAAAGGTATTTAAACCTTAAATTTGTACAATGATAGTCACCTCATTTCGACATAGTCTTCATGGATACAGAGCTAGAATGTACTGTAATTTTTTATTTGGTTTTGAAAGTGTTTATTTTATTTGTAGGTTTAAGTTGTATTAAAATTATTGAGAAAACACTTAAGTTTTTAGGTTACATTAGTTTTTGACATAGCTAAAATTTTTCTCACAAATTTTAAATTAGTCTTTTCCACTCTAAAATATTTTAACAAAACACTTTATCACTTTTCTTCTTTAATATAGGAGACTTTTGCTAACAAATTTTATACTTACCTAACTAAATTTTAACTAATAAATTTTCAACCCATAACCTTTCCTTTTCACTATTAAATAGCTTAACAAAATACCCTATACGCTATAGGCTCTTTATTCTACATCAAATAAAGAAATTTTTGCTGACAAATTTTATCCTTGGCATAACTTAATTTTAACTAACAAATCCTGAACTCATAACCTTTTCACTGTTAAATAGGTTAACAATATACCCTATTGGCTCTTTATTCTGAACTCATAACATTTTGACTGTTAAATAGGTTAACAAAATACCTTATTGGCTCTTTATTCTACATCAAATGGCCAGAATAAAAAATAAAATCTTGTGCCCGAATTTCGATTGCAGAGGTTTCCACAAATTTTCTGCTCGGCTTATTTTCACCAAATTAGGGGCGGCACCTCCCATTCAAATTTCGATTGCTGAGGTTTCCACAAATTTTTTGTTCGGCTTATTTTCACCAAATTAGGGGCGGCACCTCCCATTCTCTGTATTTCATCTGCTCTTCTTCCTCATGCAATTCAACCACCAGAAAGTTCAAAATAATTCTGAAAGTTCCCAATTCAAATAAATAAATGAATAAAATATTATGCCCCACTTTCGATTGCAGAGGGTTCCACAAATTTTCACTCGGCTTATTTTCACCAAATTAGGGGTGGCACCTCCCATTCTCTGTATTTAATATGCTCTTCTTCCTCCTGCAATCGCACCACCTCAGTCTGTACTTCTTCCACCTCTGCAACTACTTCTTCCTCATGCAATGGCACCACCTCAGTGTGTACTTCCACCTGTGCAACTACTTCTTCCTCATGCAATGGCACCACCTGAGTCTGTACTTCTTCCACCTCTGCAAATACTACTACTTCCTCGTGCAATCGCACCACATCAGTCTGTACTTCTTCCACCTCTGCAACTACTTTGATGCTTTCATTCTGAGGGTTGTGCCGAGCCGTAAACCCTAATTTATGATCTTCTCTCTTGTCGGGTTGTACTTCTTCCACCTCTGGAAGTACTTTGATGCTTTCATTCTGACGGTTGTGCCGAGCCCTAAACCATAATTTCTGATCTTCCCTGTTGTTAGGATGTACTTCTTCGACCTCTGCAACTACTTTGATGCTTTCATTCCGACGGTTGTGCCACCTAAACCCTAATTTCTGATCTTCTCTGTTCGGATTCCTACAGCATTGCCCAGCAACACTCGCTAATGACTTCTGATCTGCTCTGTTGTTGGGATTTTTTCCGCTTAGCCCACCTCTCATTCCTCGAAAATTTTGACCTTCACTGTTGTTGGGATTCGAACAGCTTCAGCCAGCTCTCATTCCGTGTACTTGATCCTCTCTTAATCCTCTCATTACAAATAAGTTCGTAGCCTCTCTCACGCTTTCAGCCCCATCTCTTCTTCCCCTGGATTCACTTCCCCTTAAGTTACGATCTTCTCTGTTGCGCCGGTGATTAGAACCTCCGCAGAGGCGTTTTGGTCCTCGCATTCTTATCCAAGTTCAGAACACCTTAACTGTTGGATCAGCTAGCGAGTACGAATTGGTAAGGCGGTCATACAAAGAAATTGCTCAGAATGTGTTGGTGTAATTTTGGTGAATTCTTTAATTTAAATATACAATAGAATTTATGATTTAGTTATGATTTAGCAAAAGTCCAGAATCTCCCACGGCGTGTGAGCCTACTTCTTGAGTTTTATTATAGGGGCCAAATATCTACCAATGGGATTTAAGGTTATTGTCAAACTAAATTTCATTAATTTAAATGAAATTTCTTTGTTTATAGGAACAAAAATCTACTCCATGTAACCATTACTTATTAAAATTTATAAAAAAATACATACTCTATATTATTTAAATTAAACTTATAATATAAAAATACACATCTTACTCTCATATTATATATATATATTTATTTTTAGAATTTTAAATTTCTTTTAATTTAATAAAAACTCTATTTCATATCGATTTAACTATAAATTATAATATAAGTAAATTAGTAAAATTATAAAATGAAAGGAAAAAAAATGGAATATAAAAATGGAAGATTACATGGGAATTGTAGTTAATATAAATAAATTATTGATTAATTATAAAATTGAAAAGGGATAAAGTTGAAATATTACGACTTATAATCACAATGTTTATTATCTATACATTCTTGTTCAGAGTGCATACATGGTGTTAGATTATTATTATTATCATATTGATGTATGAGACTTCCTTGTTTGTGGGACAAGGGACCCACCACGATTTTGGTGTATGAGACCCCTTGTTTGTGCGACAAAGGACCCACCACCACATTGGTGTATGAAACCCCTTCGAATTAACTATAAATAAATTTCATATCAATTAATTATAAAGTAGATATTAGTATTTCACTTTAATCACATCGTTAGGATTTGATGGAGGTTTGGAACAAACTAATGTGGTTCATCCTAAGTACAAGGTGATAAATCAATTGATCTGAAGGAATAAATAACATGGATGAACCATTGCCCAGATTTAGCCATTGAAAATTAGCCATTGGTAAATTCCTTAATGAGGAAAGTAAAAATTTATTTAAGAATAAGTGATAAGGAGATGTCCCTTAAACTGTTTAATATTTAGTTAGAAACTAACTCTTATGTAATAATTAAATATTTTATTTTGATATTATAAATTGATTTTTTAATAATATTGTCTAAAAATAATTAATTTATATAATACATTTGTGAGAGTTTGACTTATTCAGAATATATTTGGTTAAAAACTTATCACCAAATATATTCTCATTAAGTCAAACCCTAACAAATTATATTATATAAATTAATTATTTTTAGATAATATTATTATATAAATTGATATTATTAAATAATCAATTTATAATATCGAAATAAAATATTTAACTATTACATAACAGCTAGTTTCTAACTAAATATTTAACAATTTAACAAACATCTCCTTATCACTTATTCTTAAATAATTTTTTAACGAATTTACCAATGGCTAATTCCTTCATATCAATTGATTCCCCATCTTGTCCTAAAGATGAACCACATTAGTTGATTGTGATTAATCCAAAAAACTGATATTTACATTATGGATCACAAAAATCTTAGATCTAACATAATTATAAATTAATTAATATAAATATATTACTCACTAATTACTTCATATCAATTAACTATAAATTAATTAATATAAGTAAATTAGTGAATAATTACAAAAATGAAGGAGAAAAAAGAAATTTGAAATATAAATATGGAAGGCCACATGGGAATTATAGTTAATATAAATAAATTATTGACTAATTATAAAAATGAAAAGGATAAAAGGGATAAAGTTGAAATATTAAGACTTAAGATCACATTGGTCATTATCTACACACTCTTGTTCAGAGTGCATACATGGTGTTAGATTATTATTATTATTATTACCATATTGATGTATGAGATCCCCTTGTTTGTCGAACAAGGGACCCACCGCCACTTTGGTGTATGCGACCCCCTTGTTTGTGAGACAAGGGACCCACCACCACTTTGGTGTATGAGACCCCCTTGTTTGTGGGACAAGGGACCCACTACCACTTTGGTGTATGAGACCCCCTTGTTTGCGGGACAAGGGACACACCTCTTCATAGTTATTTAACTTACAAAGGCATACATAATCTAACCCCCTTTGGTTTTTAACATGTGACCACTTAGGAGGAAACACATGCTCTTAACCATTATGCAAACTCAAGCTATAGATGACTTTAAATAATTCATGGGTTTTTTGTTTTTTTTGTGTACTTATTTTTTAATTTTAAAAGAATTTAAGTATGTTAATTTTGGAATAGGATTTCTATAATTGTAATTTAATTATTAATATTTATTAGTTTGGATAGTGGGCATTTAAGCTCTACCAAATATTCTAAAATATTCATACTTGTTAAGCCAAGAGGCTCATTCTACAACCGTATGATGTCAAAGTTAAATTTTTGCAAAGTTAAATGTTTGTTCATGTCCGCCAAATAAAAAATATATAAAATCTATAAAAAAAATAACTATACAAAATATTTAGACAATTTTTGCAAAGTTAAAGGTTTGCTCATGAGCCAAAATAAAAAATTAACTATACAAAACATTTAAATAGTGCGGGGTGAGAAAAAAATTTGCACATGAAGAAATTGGATCCCTCTAGGTTCATGTTAGATCCGTATTTAAAATGGATTTATGCTGGTATAAACAATTCAAAGGTTGAGATTTATTTCCAAAGTAGTTATGCTCTTTTTGTTTTCTAATTAAATTCATTAATTGAAAAAATATCATATGAACAAGTGTCATATGAAATGAGTTATAGGCATGTGGTATTGATAAGCCATGATATTGTAACAAAGCCTATTTACAAATTTAAAATCTCCATGATAAAATGAGATTTAATTCCATGGTTCAAAATCTTGTTTTATATATATATATATATATATATATATATATATATATATATATATATAATTTAAAATAAAGTTATAATTTAGTTACTTTTTTAAATTTTAGCAATGTGAGATGTATAATGAAGTAATTGTTGATGTCTATTGATATTTACTAGCCATTTAGTTTATATGGTGTTTTAGTATATAAAATGGCTTAAAAATATATGGATATTTATAAATTTATATGGAAAATAAGGATTAAAAATAAAATTCTAGTAAGGGAGGAGTTGTCATAAATATAATTTAGTCCAAAAAATAATGTGATTACTATTAAAAAATCATTAAAGGTTGATTTTAAATAAAAATGAACTTTGTTTATTAAGAGGTATAAGTATTCTTAAATAGGTTGTCTCATTGATCAATAAACTATCAAAGTAAATAAATAGATAGTTTATTGAGTAAGAGCAATCAATAGGAATAAAAGGTGGTTTATTCAATGTTTTGTCACATTTTAGTTTATATGTCAAACTCTTTGAGATGTAGTGATTATTCTATGTTTTTTTTGTTAATGTTTAGATTCTTTTTAGAGACAGATTACATTCTAGAATATGTGATATCATTTAGCGAATTTAGGATACTCACTAGAAACAATGATTTTTTTGAAAAATCTGATATATGTAAACAACCTTTTATTAATTTAAAGATTCTTGGTTTTTTCTTTTTTCAAGAAAGAAAGGTGGTTTATTCAATGTAATATTTTTATTTTGACTTCTGACTCATGGGTTTATGCACTAAGTTAATTTCATTACATTGGGTTATTATTGGTTTTTTCATTATTGAGGATATTTATTCATATAACACTTAAATTACATGTTGAATCATGGGCCTATCCACCATGTCAAGTTTTGTATTTTAGGTCATCATAGATTTCTAAAATTGTATTGTTGTAACCAATATTTGATCTATAAACTATTTTGGATATTACACTAGACAGTTCATTGTTATAGCCCTTTTCCCCACCTTATGTCAAGATACATCCTCCTCAGTTTCAGAAAAGCATATAATGAGACCCTTTCAAGTGGAAAGGTAAAGGAGAAAGAGAGAATAGATCAGTGTTGTTGGTAGAATCATGCCATAACTTATCGTACATGTGGGATGAGCCTAGTGTTCTTATAAGTTGAGGGAATGATAGCGTTGAGGATTGGAGATGAGATCACATTGTTACTAACATATATTGTGCCTTGTACTTCTTATACTAATAAGAATATAAATGATTTTCCTTCCAATATCTTGTTTATGATCTCGAAAGCTTGATCATGTTTTTGAATTGAATTTATTTATTAAGATAATATTCCTTCCACATAGGAAAGCATTATCTTTGTATGTTTGTGCTTGTGTCTAGGATATCAGATAAAGTAGTGGGATGTAACACACCCCCTTTCCATTTAAGCCCAAGGAGGTGTATACTAGGTTGACTGGACTCTCATTGTGTTGTTATGAGAATGGGGTCTAAAAACTTTTCACTTCTCTATTCAAATTTTGAGGTCAAAAGTTATGTCATCCTAGGGTTTTCATCTTCATTTTGGAAGGTTGTTTAATCATGCCTCACGACATCCACGTGGACCCCACATGGTGCCACATGGCATATTACCTAAAGGCATCTTCATTGGAATAATTTCACTCATGTCTTGGACAATTCAACACTACGAGCTTGAGGGAGGTTCCATCACACTGAGAACAAGGATGGTATCATCTCTTATGATGGTACTTGAGTTTCTATACTTATTATTGTTGTTCACATAATCAAGATCCAAAACCCTAATTAACCTAGCGTCTCTCCCTCTCTTTTAGATACTCACTCTCTTCAACCTATGGATTCTCAATAGATTCCATTCAAGAACATAGATATGAATTTATAATTCATAATTTTATGAAATTCAATGCAATGACCCTAGCCTTATCAATAGCATAAAAAGAACAAACTAAAACTTATATAAGAAATTCAACATCAAATAAGTATCAACTATACACACAAATCATATTAAACACAATATTATGAGCATCATAACTTGGGTCTTATTCTTGTAGAATCCTTGTAATTTGATCAAAATGTAATTGGACATCAATATACCCTTCATATTCTTGTCATGCTCATATGTTCAATCATTGCTCACAATAAGAGGAATGTTGCTAATGTATTGCAATTTAAGGGTGCCCAAAGCTACCTTGAAAGCATAAAGCAAAATATAGCATGCTTACAAGAAAGAAAAAAAAAACATAAATTAAATGCTACATGGGTAAATTAAAGAAATTTGAATTGTCCATTTCCCTTCTTATTTTTCCATCATGTAATAGATCAATCAGTGTTGGGATAGCTCTTAAAGCTCCAGTTTTTACCTTGTTCTCATTTATTGCAAACATACAGGTTAAACAAGATTGTTTTAGAATTTTCCCCTGCCTACATATTGCCATGTTTTATCACCTATAGAACAGGGTGGACAAAGAATTCCTAGATGGACAATCACGCCTTTATTCATTTCATGAGTAGCCATGTTTAGAAGTGTGATAATGGCATGCTCTTGGTTTTATGGGTAAGTTGAGGAAAACTTCACCAATGGAGGGTTTAACTCTAGGTTGTGTAATGAAAATCTTGTTATTTTCATTTCTCTTTGTAAGAAATCAATATTCTTTTGCAACAAATTTTTGCACATTTACCTCTTGGCAAGAGATATTTTTACATGAGCTTAGATTACACAATGATCAAATTCTAAATAAGGTAGAGCCACATTACTGGGTACACACCAAGGATTACACACATTAATACATTATTATATTGTGAAAATACTTTGGAGAATTACATTGGGATTCACCTCTCTTACATAGAGTTTGAGAGGTGATATTTGCCCAAAATCAGTGAAATTCTCTACCGTGAATTTATTACACATGTAAGTTATATGTTCTATCATTCTCTCTTAATGTTGGAAAGCAAACACATCTTGACCACAAACACATTTATTAAAAACTAAAAATAATGTAATTAAACATTTTCTAGATGCTTCTTTTAAATAGTGTTTGATCTAGTTGATGACCTAGCACCCTAACTCATGAAGCACTAAATCCCTATAACGAAAGGAGATTGTTATAATTTGGATTCTCACGAAATAAATCATTATAGGAGCACGAACATAGACTTTTTTTTTAATGTACGGATAGTAATTTATATAGTAGACTCGCCTTGATTATTTCCATGACACCTCTACTTTGAAATAAACATCACCCTAGATATAAATTTACATAAACTTGTATTTAAAGTTCTAGATAGTTTTCCTTCCATGTAAAGCATTTTGGGAATGAAGATATTAATCAACTATGACCCTAGATAGGTCTTTGCATAAAACTTATTTTCAAGTTCTAGAGTATTTAACAGGGATAGTCAGGGATGGTTTTAAACCACTCCTTGTATGGAGCCTCAAGAAAAGAGACGGGGAGAATATTTTGGGAAATGTCATTATACAACACAAGAAAATATAAGAATGGAGTAAATGTATGTTCCAATCTATCCAAGTTCTTTATTCAAGGAGTTGGGTATTATGGGACCAGAGCAAACTATTTTCTACTTCAGTCAATCATATATAAATACTCCACATAAATTCCAAATTGGCACAATTTGTGAATATTGAAAGGCTTCGCACCATAGTTACAACTAACCATACTCACATGTTGAACTCATGGTTAATTTATCCATAAAGTAAGTCTTTTCTACTTTATTATGTGAGTGGATTTTCTATTCAATCAAATCTAATATAGAGAGTTGTTTGAAATGAACTAAACCATGATTCTGGAAAATATTTATGTTCCCCAATTTAATATTCAAAAATACCCATAGGATATGAGAAATGAGTATTTGACAACACACAAATTTGCATAAGGAGTCATTTAAGGGAATATATCGCGTGTCTCCACCTTGAGCTCAATTGATCAACCCCACCTAATTTATGAAAGCTTTTAGAGTGCCTCAAACCTACTTTAAGAGTCCTAATTTAGTAACAATATTTTATTTTCATAACAACCATCATATTTTAAATAATGTGGCCTTAAATTTATTTTTCGACTTTGTAGGACAGGTCTTCAAGAAATTAACCTAGTAGGAGAGAAAACATTATCCACTGTAAAGAAACCATTGAAAAACAGAATAGTCCAATTTGATCGGTTTATTTTCATCCATGAAAGGAAACCAATTCAGATAGTGTCTAATTTCATATCCACATCCTTCTAATAGAATAAAATTCCATTTATATCCCTCCACGAGAGCCTCATGTAGTAAAAAATTCAAAATTAGATTGGGTTATAATTTATAGATAATATCTCCTCCTATACTCAACCCTTAAAAGATCCTAATGGCATAAGCTAGAGTGGAAGTAAAAAATAGTTGTGAGAGAGACCCAACTACAAATGAATATAAGGGTTCAATAGTAACATAATAAGAATAATATTTTCAAAATAAAAGAAAACAATAAAGAAAAAACGAAATGAATATAAATTTGGATTTCATTTAACAAAGACAAATATAAAGGTAGAACACTTGCGCTAGAATGGTTTTCCTTATAATAATAACAAGTCCATAAGAATTAAACCTACAGGAATTTCATAGGTTATATCAATAAACTCACGATAAAGAATCCCATAAAGCTATAAAGTTTAAAGCTCTAAAAAGCCCAACCCAAAGCGAAAATAATAAAGACTAGAACACTATGACTTAAAACCATAGTTACCAAATTCGAATTCGAATTCGTATTCCAATTCAATTCAATTCGGTACGACAAAAATTCGAATGAAAATTTTCTGATTAGGAAAAAATTCGACAGTATACATTATAAAAACTTGAATATATATACACTATTTTTTCTAACAATAAGATATTTCCACTTATTTTATTTAATTCATTTTAGATTTTGAATAATTTTGAATAACTCTAAACTATATAACAACATTTAAGATAAAATTAAAAATAAAATACCCATACTTCCTCTTCCCACGAAAAAGTTATATTGAAAAATCTAATAGATAAATACATATTTAAAAATTCACCAATCTAAACTTATTTATGTAAAATGTGTCAAAATATAAATATATTTAGAAAATGAATAATAACCACTTTCACAAGTTTCCTTTCTATTTTTTTCATAGCTTTCCAGCATTACAAAAACAAAGTGAAATTGGAAAAATTTTCCATATTTTTTTTTAACTATTAGCATTACAAAAACAGAATGAAATTGGAAAAGTTTTATATTTCTTTTTTAGCTTTCAGACATTACAAAAATAGAGTGAAATTGAAAAATAAAACTTTTCCAATCTACATAATTTTTTTTCTATTTCCTTTCTTTTTCAAAATAAACCTTAACCTTATGTCAAGGAATCTTCAACAAAGCGATCCTAACCTTTCGAAAGTAGCACTAACTCCTGACTCCTTGGAAGAGCAAAGCTAGCACTAACTCCTGACTAATTAGAAAGCACTAACATTTCGAAGTGAGTTCTCTTCACCATGAAGTATTGTTTTGCTTTCTTTGAGGAGGATCAAATGAAGAAAACCATAAATGAATCGACTCGAATTTCCTCGAATAATTCGCCGTACGAATCGAATTGACGAATTTCCGAATTTTTTTTGTTTTGATTCGGACGTATTTGGTGAGTATGCTTAAAACTATTTGAAAACAATACACCTCAAACAGTACCAAGAAGGTATTTGAAGACAATACACCTCAAACAATCCAAACTTAAATAAACAAACAATTTATTCGTACCAGAACACCACAGCCTTGTTCATAAGGTAACAACAATTTGTAACGTTGCACACTGACCACACTTGGCAGTTAACAGCACTTGCTTGTGTCTGGCTCATCGTTTGTATCACACTTGTCCATATCTTTTGGTAATAAGTGGATAACGTTACAACAATTTGTAACGTTGCACACTGAAGATACTCGGACGTAAGCGACTTGTTTGCATCTGTGCAATTTGGGTATATTTCAGAATAGAAGACTACAATTTATGGGTTTATTGGCTTTAAACCAATAAACCACTTCCTTTATATGTCTCCTTATAAGGCTATATATGTCTCATTATAAGGCTAAGTAGGTAGAAACATAAAGTGTTTTTTCAACTTTGGAGGATTTCAAAAGGATGTTACATAATTTGCATTTCTCTTTGGGTAATGTTGATCCTCATTGGGTGAGGGTGGATATTTTTTTTTTCAATGATTTTGGCTTGAGAGATCTCACAGGTCCTCCAACAAATAATGTGCAATCCCCTGATTTGATCTCCTCCGAAATTGATTAACTCGTGCTAACAGGTACCATTGGTTTTCATAGTGGTAATGGATTTTTATTTTGGATCTTTTGTAATGTCATACAATGGTGTTTATATGTTTTTAGATGCTACACAATGGTGTTTATATGTTTTTAGAGGCTAGGAAGCAATGCATTAGGGTTGGCTTTAGACTACTGTGAACTTGTCTTCATGGTGTTTGGTTAGTGGGTATTGTACTGCATCAAAATTTTTGCAACTTGTGGATAAGGCTATTTAAGTGTCATGAGCATGTTAATTGGGGCTATTTAAGTTTCATGGGGATGTTAATGGAAGATTATTGGTACTTTATTTTGAAGTTTGGTTGAATGTGTTTTCTATGATTCTAGTTTATCAATAAGATTTTACTACTGAAAGTATTGTAATTCTTTAGGATATATGGCAACTATTAGTGGACGATTATTTTTTCTTAGAGTTTTCTTTTTCAGGATTTTATTCTTGCAGAAAATGTTTATGGCCATGCTTGAGCCACCACTTTCTATGTAATTAATGATTTTTAAATGAAATATAATGATATATATTTACACAAAAAAGAAGTCATTGTATATGACCATTTAGGTAAAGATACTTAAAATCAAATTATATTAAAAGTTGATGTGGCTCAATTTAAATGTAATTGAAAAATATACATATTGTCCACAACTAATCATAATAATAATAATAAATATGATATAAAAAAGTATCAAAAAATGAGACCTCATTATCTAGATAGATGTGTCTATTTTAGAGTATAACTTTTAAAATTTTAATTTAGTCATCAATAATTACTAATGTAGCCATATAAATTAAATGGGTCACAAACACTGATAGGAATAAAAACAATTACCTCGTGAATTATTTCACATTGCCAAATTTTTAAAAAATCATAAAAATTAACTAAATTAAATAATTTATTCATTTTTTTTATTTATTAAATTGGTGATACATATCTCGAGCGATTGAACTTTTGATCATTTCTTTACACAAGGGCTTGCCAACATGGTTTTTCCCAATTTTTCTACCACATGCGAACAACTAAAGTATAACTTTATTTTAAACTATTATTATTATTATTATTATTATTACTATTAACAGTAATGGTTATTTTCTATTTATATAAAAGATTGATCCATAGATCAAATAAAGAGTCTATAATTGAAAAACTTGTCTATGAAAAATATATAAAATTTGGGCTTGTAGAAGTATTCTTATAATGCTCTAAGACCTATCATCATCCCTCATTGCTATATTCCTACTATGAGTTCTACAAAAGACCTGTAATATAAGAATACAAAAAAATTTCATAAGGAATTGTTTAAACTAAGAAACCCCTCATGGTATCTCTTGCATCTCGAATCCTTAAGCTTGGTCATCGTTGGTTTCATCACCTCCATGTTGCTTCTCCTCCATATTGATCCTACTTCCATTTTTCTCCTCTTGTCCACCTTCTATAACTTCATCAATTAGGTCTTCCTTTCTCAAACTATTCCTTTGTTGAACCTTAATTTCTCCATATTCTAAATTAACTCCCAGATTTGATGATATATCTTCCTTAGTATTTTTACTCCTTAGAATGTGGTAGAATTTCATAGTTTAAAAGATTTGGAGTAGGGAGAGAATTCCTTGAATTAGTTTCCCTATTTATCTTTATATTTTTCTGCCTCATTTTAAGATTTCCTACAGTTATCTGAGAGATCCCAATTACCATTACATTTTTATAGTTTCCTTTATGCATCAGAATGAGTCCCATCCATATTGTTAACTACTTGGACTGATTGTTTGTAATGATCTCTATATCCAAAGTGTATCTTAATTATTTTAGCTATTCAACGAAAATGATAACCCATTTTTCTCTTGTCACCCTTGGATTTCCTTTGGATGAGCCAACGAAAAAGAGGATCATATTTTTATAATTTTTCTTCCAACCTTCAAAATTATTAGAATCCAAAGGGAGCTTCCACCTACTACCTTTTTTATATTTCCTAGAGAGAGTTGACATTAATCTTTGCTTCTTTTTTATTTTTCTAAGCCACCTTTGCTCTTTATCAATCCATGTTTTTCCTGCGGGATCTTAGATTCACTTGGTTGATAAAGCTTCTAAAAGTAACAATCCTACCTAAGTGGCTATTTCATGGGGAGTTGTTTATTTTTGTTTCAAAATGGCCTTATTCCTAGCTAGCCATATTTTCTAGCATAGATACTTTGGTAGGGCTGCCTAAAAACACTTTCCAAGAATTTTAGATTGAAGGGTGCTCAAAATTATTTTTTCCTATCCTTGCAACATATTCCTCCAACTATCAAGAATTTGATTAATTGTTTAGACTTGTTCAAAAGATAATTTCCATATTCAAATTAAAAAAATAGCAGTCTATAATATTCCTTTGATCACCCACATGGAACACAACAATTAGGACCCTATATTCCTCTTTTCCTTAAATGATCAGCACGTAAAATTTCCGCATAAACTGTTAGCAAAAGAATAAGTTCACTTTAGGAATACCATCCAAATTCCAAACATCCATCCAAATTTTTTAGATTGGTGGGAGAATTTCATTCAAGAGAAGAGTTTTGTAACCTTTCTTTATCAAATATCTAATATGGATATCTTTCCATTATCTATAATCTTCCTTGTGGACAATAGTGAGGTCTAGATGTCTTAGCACTTCAAGGAAAGTTCTTTTCCTGTTTATTGAGCTCTAAGGGAACAATGGGAATGTCCCATCCTTTAAGTATACCAAAGTATTTTTCCCATATAAGAAAATCACGGAGCATTTTATTTCCCCTCAATCTTAACTAATTTTGGATTCCTTGGAGATGGTTGGAAGAGAACATTGTTTCCCCATTTTGTTTTCAAATTGTGTTAGATTAATATTCTTCCCATTCCCCGCTCTCCACCCTATGTTTTCTATAATAAGACAGTCGTTGTCTTGCACAACTTCCATATGGGTGAACCATTTTGGTTCCACTTTAAATTTTCCAAATTGTTTAAAATAGACCTATTGAATTATTTCTGGATTAGAGTTTCCTTCCACTAATATTTTTATTCTATTATCAACCTCCATACAATTTTTACTCCTAGAGAAAGATTCATCTAGAAAGGATATCACATCTATAATTCCCCATTTTATTTTGGCTCTGTTATCACATTCAAGCTAACCATATGCAACTTTTAATTGTTTTGTCCCCCCCTTGGCATAAAAGAATTCTTATCAATCTCCCTATTTGATTTCTGAATCCAATTGGAGCCAATAGATTTGAACATTGGAATATTAAAAGGGTTTAAATAATTTTTTTATGAGAATGGCTCTCCCTATTAGACTAGCCATCTTCATCCTTATATCTCTAACTTCTTATAAATTTTCAAAAGAATGGTGTCCCAATATTTCATAGGGGTGGTACCAACTACTATTGGAGTACTCGGATATTTAAAGGAACATCATTTTGCTAAGAAAGGAAAGTATAAAATGGTAGATATTTCTTTAAGCAAATGATCACTCTAGTTCCAACCATAAATTTGGATATTTTGTTTATTTATGTCTTCTCCTAAATATGTTAGAAAGATATCCAACACAACTTTAGATATTTTTTCTATGATTCTTGAAGCCCACACCATCATTAAGGTATCATCTCCAAATTGAGAATAGTTCAAAGCCTTAACATTTCTAAATATGTGGATACCCTCTATACGACCTTCCCTCCTTTCAATTTCCAATCTTTTGCTTAATGAGTTTTCCATAATAATATATAATATGTTGATTTTTCCATGGGCCATAGATCTCGTCTATGGCTAACCAAACACACTAACACACTACGAATCCCAAACTTACAAGAAATTTTCATAACATAAATCTACAACAATTAAATCAATTAAGTACATAGACATATTGAGCCCAAACCTCGATTTTTTTATTATTCCATTAACCCATAACATGGATCATGGCCCTTCAGATCACTAATACAACTAGTGTACATAGTATACAAATTAGGGCTCGAGGTCAAATCTATTAGATCCTCAATCTTCCCATCACATCAACAAAATACACGACTTACTTACTTATATAACCAAACATTTCTATCCACTTTTTCAATACAAAGATAAATTACTCCTTTAATGTATTTGTCCAATAAAATACTCATAATGTATTTACTACTTCAAATACCTTGCATATATCAGCTCTAAATCAACTCATCTTCTCATAGTGGTCTTTGTCCTTCAAGATCATTGTATGATCAACCTTCCAACTAGCTATTCAATCCACCATTCATGAAAAAAAGTAAGAAATACATCTCATCAACCCTTCTTCTCCAACATTTCATCCCTACACATTGTCCCACAACCTTCTCTCTCTTCCTAAGTCCTTCGATGCCCCTATTTGAAGTTTGAGGTCAATTTCAACCTCTCATAGGGCTCAACCTTACCACAGAGCACCTATGTAACCTTCTAAGGCCCCTCGACCCTCGACAACAAACAAGTATCGGGATTGTTGGGCCTCTATCTATGGATTGACCATCCTCCCTTTGCATAGAACAAAAATGCACCTTAAACATAATTTCCGTGGTTGCTTATTCACCTTATAGTAGCCTAGATATAATCCTTTTAGGTCATGGATCACACTTAGAACTTTTTCCTATCTACTTGGGAAAACTTGACCCTTTTTCAACACAAAAAGATCATAAAATTTTGTTGCTTATTGTTAGGGTATCTCTTGAGGTTTTGTGTCTCCTCCTTGGGTTAATGTAGACACAATATGAGTTTATATTTTGGTTATATTCTCACTCATGGAAACCCTTATCTTTCCTTCATCCCTTTTGTTCACACAAGATGGGGCACTCTGCCTCCATCAAGGTTACAGTGGCACGACGAAATATCATTTATTGGCCTTATAGTAAGACCTAAACCAAGCTTGGACTTTCCCTTTAACAGTCCAAGATCTCAATACCCTTTCTCCTCCTCTAACCTTTAACTAGACCTTCTTAGAATAGGAGTTGCAGTCTTCTGAAGGGTACCTCATCCTCCATTAGTAGAACTCGGTCCTCTCCTAGGGAACTCCTTGCAAAAGCGAATTTGCATCTCTCTTGTACACCATAAGAAACTCCTTTGGATCCTCTCCTTATTATTCCTTTTTGGTCATTTATGAACCCTCTATATTTTATGGTTATAGCCTCTCAACCCATTATAATAAATTATTAGCTATTTTAGGTTCTAAACTCATTGCTTTAGGTCCAAAAGCCCAACTTTGGGTAAATTTCCTAACCAATTCCTTCTAGTGGATTTCCTTCTCTCAGAAATACATTCAAATCTACCCAAAATTATACCATTCCCTCTTAGTGACGAAGGTATTTCCTTCACACTTCCATATCCATGAATTTCCTTGCATGCCCATGAACATCCTCACATGAGTCATGACTTTCCTTTGTGTAGCCATATTTGTCCTCACATAGTGCATGAATGTCCTCACATGAACTATGCCTTTTCCTTGCACCATCATGAATGTTCTCGCCTGGTCTATGGCTATCCTTGCATGGGTTGAAAACTCCTATATCTCATTAGAACCTGAAAATTCAGACTTTGATAGGGCAACAGACAATCCTTCGTAGTCTCCCTTTGAGTCTACACAACCTTCACTGACTCACTCTGCTCCCTACACACACTTTGATCCATGTTCTCTTCAAACTAGCTCTGGTACCATGTTGATTTTTGCATCAGCCGTACATCTAGTCTATGGCTAACCAAGCACACAAACACATTAGCAACCCCCAACTTACAAGCACTTTGCATAATGGAGGTCTAAAACAGTGAAATCAATTAATTACATAGATATAATGATCCCTAACCTTCATTTTTTTACTATCCCATTAATAAAATAATAATGGAGCTCATGTACCATGGATCATGCCGCTTGATATCACTAGTACAACTAGTATGCATTGTATATAATTTAGGGCTTGAGGTCAAATCCATTATATCCTAAATCTTCTCATCAAGTTAAGAACAAAATACATGAATTACTTGCTTATGTAAGCATCCCTTTATGTCCACTTATACTTGATGTATCTCCTTATCCTTTTCCTCCAATATATAGATAACTTTCTCCTTTAATGTCTCTATCTAATCAACTACTCACAATGTATTTACTCTATCAAATACCTTGCACATATAAGCTCCAAATCTCGCAATTGTCTTTTTCCTCAAGATAATTGTATGATTAACCTTCCAATCAACTATTCAATCCACATTCGTGAACAAAATTCAAAAATACATCTTCAAAACCCTTCTCCAACATTTCATCCCTACACACTCTCCCACAACCATCTCTCTCTACCTTAAGTCCTTTGCTGCCTCCATTCCAAGTTTGATGCCAATTTCAGCCTCTCTTAGGGCTGGACCTATGTAACCTTATGAGGTCCTTAGGCCCTCGACAATAGGAAGATATGAGTTTTGTTATGCATCTTTCCATGGCTTGACCCTCCTCCCTTCGCACATAATAAAACAAGACCTTAAAAAAATAATTAGTGGTTGCTTATTCACGTTATCTTAGCTTGGATAGAGCCCCTTTAGGGCATGGATCACACACAAAATATCTAGCTAAGAAAAACCAGCCTCCTTTCAACACAAAATGGGCCATAAATGTTTTCTCCTTGTTGCAGTTGTGCTAGAGGTTTTGCATCTCCTTCTTGGGCGAATGTAGACATAATATGAGTTGTTATTTTGGTTTTGTTCTCGCTCATGGAAACCATTATCTTTCTTTTGCCTCTTATATTCACATAGGCTGAGCTAATTGACCTCCTTCAAGGGTTATAATAGCATGGTCAGATCTCCTTTATTATCCTTAGACTAGGCCCTAAACCAAGGTTGGCCTTGCCCTTCAACCCTCCAATTTCTTGAGACCCTTTCTCCTCATTTAAACTTTGACTTGGACTTCTTAGAATAGGAGTTGTGGTCTTTTCAAGGGTATCTCGGCCTCCATGAGAAAACCTTGACCATTTACTAGGGCACACCTTGCATAGGAGAAGTCACATCTCTCTTGCACAGCATGAACCTCTCCTTTGGCTACTCTATTTATTCTTTCTATCGATACATTTGTGAACCCTCTAGATCTTACATTTTTAGCCTCTAAACCCATTAGAATAGATAATTAGTTATTTTATGTTGTAAACCAATTTCTTTGGGTATAAAACCCCAAATTTGGGTAAGTTTCCCAACCAGTTCCTTTTGGTGGGTTTCCTTCTCTTAGAAATATTTCTCGAGCTACCCAAAATTCTAACATAATAGAGGGGAAAGTGAGAAACCTTGCATTAAGCCTCCAGAGGCCTCAAAAAACCCTGTAGACTGACCATTAACTGATTGAGATATTTAAGGGCATCCAACAAAAACCTTAATCCATCTAATAAAATCCATATTAAATCAAAAAATCTACAAGACTTTGAATAGAAAAAGTTGAATGGCCTTGTAAAATGAATTTACAAAATCCAATTTGATAACCATTCGTTTATTTCCTTCACTTTTACTGGTATGGATGGCTTCTTGGAGCATAATCATATTATTCACAATCTGTTTTCCCTTCATGAATCTTGCTTGATTTTTAGAAATGATATTTTCCAAAAATATTTTTAGACTATTCACTAGAATCTTAGTTGAAATATTATAAGAAGCATTGCACAAGGAAATTGGATGAAATCAAGAGAAGCTTTAAGATTTACTCTCTTTTTGAATCAAGGCTAGAATGGAGGAGTTCGTACCTCCCCTAATTCTATCCTTCTTTCTTGTCTAATTAATAATGTTTATAAGGTCATATTTCAATAGCCATCATAATTTTTTGCAAAAAAGTATGTTGAAGCTATCTCGCTCACAAACTTTATCTCGCTCCAAATCCCAACATGCATCTATGACTTTATATTTTTCCACTTCCTTGCAAAGAAAGTGATTATCTTCACTAGATAGTAGCTTTGGAATTGAGAGCAACATTTCTTCAATTCTTCCTCAAAATTGCTTCCCTAATTAGTGTATAAATCTTTAAAATGTTCAAAGGATGCTTAGTTAATTTCTTGAAAGGAGGAATTTTTTTCCCTATTGTAGTTGTAATTTCTTTGAAATTATTGATCTGATTCTTGATCTTCACTTCTCTATGAAAAAAATTTCTCCACTCTTCCTTATGCCTATTTTGTATATATAATTATTGGCTCAATTTTATTTCCTTGTAGTAATGTTCTTGTAATATCTCTAACTCTTCCATTTCTTTTTAAAGATGTTCCAACTAGTTTTGTATTTCCTTTTTCCTTGTGGTGGGGTTCATGTATGATGCTTTTAATTACTCTTAGTATGATTTTGACTATTCTTAGTTTTTCTTTCTAGATATAAGCCCAATAACCCACAATATATGATCCTCAAATTCTTTGAACTAACCCTGAAACCTCTTCCTCTTGTAGCAGAACTAGATTGAATCTAAAAGGTATGGTACGTAAATTTTCCCCTTATTTTATTTCTAAAAAATTTGGATTATGGTCTGACTCACTATGAGGTAGGATATCTTAATAGATTTGTTTACCTTCTAAATACTAGCCATTGTGAACCATAAAATAATCTAGAAGGGTTTCTATAAAATTGATTCCATATCTTTTATTTTTCGAGAATTTTAAGGAAGTGGGTTTCACATCCACTAGATCCCATTCCAACATAAGGTCCTCCATTCCTTCTCTGAATGAATCTCTAACTTATTTCAACCTTTTTTATCTGAAATCCTCAAAGTGGTATTAAAGTCTCCCTGCATAATGCTTATCTGGAAATCTAAGGCTATTCTCAAACATTTCAATGGTGACCAAAATTCCTTTTTCTCTTTGTATATTATTGGTGAGTATACATTATATATCCTTAACTCCTCCGCAACTTATTTTTATTTCAAAACTATCAATACAATATTTTCATTTATCATGATTTCTACAAATCTCAAATTGACCTTTGATCCGAGATAGTACAAAAATCCCGAGAAGCCACTCTAGCACTCGTAGCGACTTCAATTCCGTTATTCCATATTTTATGTACTACTTCTAACATGTCTTTTTCTTCTAGTTCATCTCTTGGACATATAAAATAGAGGGTTTACTTTCTTTTATTAAATCATGCATAACTAGCACTTTTCTTCTCTTTCCTAAAACTTTACTGTTCCAAGAGCCCACTTTCATTATTTACCAATGCTGAGAATAGACTTACCCGTGTCCCTCTCTACACTTTTCTTTTTTCCTTGTTCATTTGGATTGTAGCCCTTATAGAAATCAAGTTTAGACTAGAAACCTAGTTGCTTGTCTTTTTCTATTGCAATATGTCAAGCTTATTTTCCTAATTTTTTATCAACCTTTCATTTCCCTTACTCTTCTTCATCATACTCCTCTATTTCTTAGTCTTCCCGTGATTAATATTTTGATCTAGTGACTCTTATAACACTTGAGACCACCTTAACCACTTATGTAAGGATTTTTTTAGGTGTTTCGTTTAATAATTATTGCAGATTTGGTTCATTATCTTGCATATTGTCCTCCAGATGTTATGATCCTTCAAGACATATTTGAGTTTCCTTTTGTTTCTTGGTTTTCCTTCTACTTGCACATCCTCTTTTGATGTCTCAATTTCCCCAACCTCTGTAATTTTTTCTATTTTTAGAATGTTCATTTCCCCCTTTCCATTTATGGGTTTTCCATGATTCCTCCTATGACTCTTGAGTCTCCTCTTTTTAACTCCCTTACTTGAAATCTCTAGCATTCATGGCACTGTTTGCATTCAAAGGGAAACTACTCATAATGCAATGTATCTCCCTAATGAGTAAGTTATCACTTCGAGAAAATCATTGTTCCAGCGTGAGATTAGTAATCATGTGAGCTTAACCCAAACTAGAACAGCTAAGGGGATGACTTCATTTCGATCAAAGTTTAGATTCCACTTATTTAGATAAAATCTTCTTGTTCCAAAGATATATGCCAAAAAACCATAACTTCATATGCCCATTTTTTTAATCAATTATTTAATCAAAAGACTAAGAAATGGCATAACTATTTTAAAGATAAATCTTAATTTTTTATTTGTGACTACCATTAAAAATATTCAAGAATGTCTGGAAAATAAATTTCTCCGAACCATTTAATAATTATTGAGAATTAGAATAAAATTCTAAGAATCTTATTTCAAAATATACCCAATTTTACATTAATATTTTTAAATTTTTGAAAAGTTTTTTTTTTTGTTAGTTTGAACTAGAGAGAATTTGAATCTTTAATCTCATTATTTACAAAATACTTTAAAGTATTATTCATATTTTTGTTTTATATATATAATCTCCATAGTAAAGTGGGGTAAATATCCATAGTTAAGAATCGTGTTCCATGTTATATATATAGCATGGCACAAGATACTTAACCAACGATATTTACCCCACCTTACCATAGACATTATTAATTTGTCAATAAGATTTGTTACAATGTCATGGCTTATCAATACCATATGCCCAAAAAATAATAACCCATATGTTACTTGTTCATATGATATTTTTTTTAATTAATCAAATTAATTAAAAAAACAAAAATAACATAACTATTTTGGAGAGAAATTTCCACTTTTGATTTGTGTACACTATTATGAATATTCTAAAATATTCAAAAGAGATTACATTTTTATCATCTAATTGTTAACATTATTACCAAATAAACTAAAAAAAATTTTCACCAAATACAATTAAAAAATATATTTCCTATAATATAATCTTACAAAACATATAACATATAATTTTATTTAGCATTGTACAATATGCAAATATTTGAGAATATAAAAATTCAAAAAAACTATACACAAAGCTCTCAAAATTTATGAATACATACTCTCTAAAGCTCTGACGTTCTATTTCCAAAGAGACGACGGAGATATGTAAACTAAGAAAGGTATTTAAACCCTAAATTTGTTCTGTATATCTATGAATAAACGATGATGGAGATATGTAAATTAAGAAAGGTATTTAAACCCTAAATTTGTACAATGATAACCACCTCATTTCGACATAATCTTCATGGATACAGACGTAGAATGTACTGTAATTTTTTATTTGGTTTTGAAAGTGTTTATTTTATGTGTAAATTTAATTTGTATTAAAATTATTGAGAAAACACTTAAGTTTTTAGGTTATTTTTTAGTTTTTGACATAGCTAAATTTTTGCTCACAAATTTTAAATTAGTCTTTTCCACTCTAAAATATTTCAACAAAACACTTTATCACTTTTCTTCTTTAATATATGAGATTTTTGCTAACAAATTTTATCCTTGACCTAAGGAAATTTTAACTAATAAATTTTGAACCCATAATCTTTCCTTTTCACTATTAAATAGCTTAATAAAATACCCTATACGCTATAGGCTCTTTATTCTACATCAAATAAAGAAATTTTTGCTTTTCACTATTAAATAGCTTAATAAAATACCCTATACGCTATAGGCTCTTTATTCTACATCAAATAAAGAAATTTTTGCTGACAAATTTTATCCTTGGCATAACTAAATTTTAACTAACAAATCCTGAACTCATAACCTTTTCACTGTTAAATAGCTTAGCAAAATACCCTATTGGCTCTTTATTCTACATCAAATCGCCAGAATAAAAAATAAAATATTGTGCCCAAATTTCGATTGCAGAGGTTTCCACAAATTTTCTGCTGGGCTTAATAGTCACCAAATTAGGGGCGGCACCTCCTATTCTCTGTATTTCATCTGCTCTTCTTCCTCATGCAATTGCACCAACAGACAGTTCAAAATAATTGTGAAAGTACATAATTCAAATGGATAAATGAATAAAATACTATGCCCCACTTTCGATTGCAGAGGGTTCCACAAATTTTCACTAGGCTTATTTTCACCAAAATAGGGGCGGCACCTCCCATTCTCTGTATTTAATCTGCTCTTCTTCCTCCTGCAATCGCACCACCTCAGTCTGTACTTCTTCCTCCTGCAATCGCACCACCTCAGTCTGTACTTCTTCCACCTCTGCAACTACTTCTTCCTCATGCAATGGCACCACCTCAGTCTGTACTTCCACCTCCGCAACTACTACTACTTCCTCGTGCAATCGCACCACATCAGTCTGTACTTCTTCCACCTCTGCAACTACTTTGATGCTTTCATTCTGACGGTTGTGCCGAGCCGTAAACCCTAATTTATGATCTTCTCTGTTGTTTGGATGTACTTCTTCCACCTCTGGAACTACTTTGATGCTTTCATTCTGACGGTTGTGCCGAGCCCTAAACCCTAATTTCTGATCTTCCCTGTTGTTAGGATGTACTTCTTCCACCTTTGCAACTACTTTGATGTTTTCATTCCGACCGTTGTGCCTAGACCTAAACCCTAATTTCTGATCTTTTCTGTTCGGATTCGGATAGCATTGCCCAGCAATACTCGCTAATGACGTCTGATCTGCTCTGTTGTTGGGATTTCTTCCTCTTCGCCCACCTCTCATTCCTCGAAAATTTTGATCTTCACTGTTGTTGGGATTCGAACAGCTTCGGCCAGCTCTCTTTCCGAGTACTTGATCCTCTCTTAATCCTCTCATTACGAATAAGTTCGTAGCCTCTCTCAGGCTTTCAGCCTCATCTCTTCTTCCCCTGAATTCACTTCCCGTTAAGTTACGATCTTCTCTGTTGCGCCGGTGATTAGAACCTCCGCAGAGGCGTTTTGGTCCTCGCAATCGCACCACATCAGTCTGTACTTCTTCCACCTCTGCAACTACTTTGATGCTTTCATTCTGACGGTTGTGCCGAGCCGTAAACCCTAATTTATGATCTTCTCTGTTGTTCGGATGTACTTCTTCCACCTCTGGAACTACTTTGATGCTTTCATTCTGACGGTTGTGCCGAGCCCTAAACCCTAATTTCTGATCTTCCCTGTTGTTAGTATGTACTTCTTCCACCTTTGCAACTACTTTGATGCTTTCATTCAGACCCTTGTGCCGAGACCTAAACCCTAATTTCTGATCTTTTCTGTTCGGATTCCGATAGCATTGCCGAGCAATACTCGCTAATGACGTCTGATCTGCTCTGTTGTTGGGATTTCTTCCGCTTCGCCCACCTCTCATTCCTCGAAAATTTTGATCTTCACTGCTGTTGGGATTCGAACAGCTTCGGCCAGCTCTCTTTCCGAGTACTTGATCCTCTCTTAATCCTCTCATTACGAATAAGTTCGTAGCCTCTCTCAGGCTTTCAGCCTCATCTCTTCTTCCCCTGGATTCACTTCCCGTTAAGTTACGATCTTCTCTGTTGCGCCGGTGATTAGAACCTCCGCAGAGGCGTTTTGGTCCTCGCAATCGCACCACATCAGTCTGTACTTCTTCCACCTCTGCAACTACTTTGATGCTTTCATTCTGACGGTTGTGCCGAGCCGTAAACCCTAATTTATGATCTTCTCTGTTGTTCGGATGTACTTCTTCCACCTCTGGAACTACTTTGATGCTTTCATTCTGACGGTTGTGCCGAGCCCTAAACCCTAATTTCTGATCTTCCCTGTTGTTAGGATGTACTTCTTCCACCTTTGCAACTACTTTGATGCTTTCATTCCGACCGTTGTGCCGAGACCTAAACCCTAATTTCTGATCTTCTCTGTTCGGATTCGGATAGCATTGCCCAGCAATACTCGCTAATGACGTCTGATCTGCTCTGTTGTTGGGATTTCTTCCGCTTCGCCCACCTCTCATTCCTCGAAAATTTTGATCTTCACTGTTGTTGGGATTCGAACAGCTTCGGCCAGCTCTCTTTCCGAGTACTTGATCCTCTCTTAATCCTCTCATTATCGAATAAGTTCGTAGCCTCTCTCAGGCTTTCAGCCTCATCTCTTCCTCCCCTGGATTCACTTCCCGTTAAGTTACGATCTGTTGATCTGTTGCGCCGGTGATTAGAACCTCCGCAGAGGCGTTTTGGTCCTCGCAATCGCACCACATCAGTCTGTACTTCTTCCACCTCTGCAACTACTTTGATGCTTTCATTCTGACGGTTGTGCCGAGCCGTAAACCCTAATTTATGATCTTCTCTGTTGTTCGGATGTACTTCTTCCACCTCTGGAACTACTTTGATGCTTTCATTCTGACGGTTGTGCCGAGCCCTAAACCCTAATTTCTGATCTTCCCTGTTGTTAGGATGTACTTCTTCCACCTTTGCAACTACTTTGATGCTTTCATTCCGACCGTTGTGCCGAGACCTAAACCCTAATTTCTGATCTTTTCTGTTCGGATTCCGATAGCATTGCCGAGCAATACTCGCTAATGACGTCTGATCTGCTCTGTTGTTGGGATTTCTTCCGCTTCGCCCACCTCTCATTCCTCGAAAATTTTGATCTTCACTGCTGTTGGGATTCGAACAGCTTCGGCCAGCTCTCTTTCCGAGTACTTGATCCTCTCTTAATCCTCTCATTACGAATAAGTTCGTAGCCTCTCTCAGGCTTTCAGCCTCATCTCTTCTTCCCCTCGATTCACTTCCCGTTAAGTTACGATCTTCTCTGTTGCTCCGGTGATTAGAACCTCCGCAGAGGCGTTTTGGTCCTCGCATTCTTATCCAAGTTCAGAACACCTTCACTGTAGCGAGTACGAATTGGTAAGGCGGTCATACAAAGAAATTGCCCAGAATGTGTTGGGAGTAATTTTGGTGAGTTCTTTAATTTAAATATACAATAGAATTTATGATTTAGCAAAAAGTCCAGAATCTCCCACGGGCCTGTGAGCCTACTTGTTATGTTAGTTTTATTATATTGGGCCAAATATTTACCAATGGGATTTAAGGTTATTGTCAAACTAAATTTAAATGAATTTTTTTTTGTTTATAGGACCAAAAATCTACTCCATGTAACCATTACTTATTAAAAATTATAAAAAATACATACTCTACATTATTTAAATTAAACTTATAATATTTTAAAAAATACACATCCTTACTTATTGAGTTAGTTTTATTATATTGGGCCAAATATTTACCAACGGGATTTAAGGTTATTGTCAAACTAAATTTAAATGATTTTTTTTGTTTATAGGACCAAAAATCTACTTCATGTAACCATTACTTATTAAAAATTATAAAAAATACATACTCTACATTATTTAAATTAAACTTATAATATTTTAAAAAATACACATCCTTATCTCTTTTTATATATATAATTTATATTTTATAGAATTTTAAATTTCTTTTAATTTTAAACAAAAGTTCTATTTCATATCAATTAACTATAAATTAAGAAATATAAGTAAATTAGTGAAAAATTATAAAAATGAAAGGAAAAAAAAATTGAAATATAAAGATGGAAGATCACATGGGAATTGTAGTTAATATAAATAAATTATTGATTAATTATAAAAATGAAAATCACATTGTTTATTATCTATATATTCTTGTTCATAGTGCATACATGGTGTTAGATTATTATTATTATCATATTGATGTATGAGACTCCCTTGTTTGTGGGATAAGGGACCCACTATTATTTGATGTATGAGACCCTTTGTACCATCATATTGGTGTATGAAACCCCTTTGAATTAACTATAAATAAATTTTATATCAATTAATTATAAATTAGATATTAGTCTTTCAAGTTAATCACATCTTTAGGATTTGGTTCATCCTAAGTACAAGGTGATAAATCAATTGATGAATAAATAACATGGATGAATCATTGCCCAGATTTAGCCGTTGAAAATTAGCAGAAAATTAGCCATCGGTAAATTCGTTACTGAAGAAAGTAAAATTTATTTAAGAATAAGTGATTAGGAGATGTCCCTTAAATTTTTTAATATTTAGTTAGCAACTAACTCTTATGTAATAATTAAATATTTTATTTTGATATTATAAATTGATTTTTAAATAATATTATCTAAAATAATTAATTTATATAATAGAATTTGTGAGAGTTTTGACTTATTCAGAATATATTTGGCTAAAAACTTACTGTTAGGACCAAATATATTCTCATTAAGTCAAACCCTAACAAATTATATTATATAAATTAATTATTTTTAGATAATATTATTATATAAATTGATATTATTAAATAATCAATTTATAATATCGAAATAAAATATTTAACTATTACATAATAGCTAGTTTCTAACTAAATATTAAACAATTTAACACACATCTCCTTATCACTTATTCTTAAATAATTTTTTACTTTCCTGAGTAAGGAATTTACCAAGGGCTAATTCCTTCATATCAGTTGATTCCCCATCTTGTCCTAAGGATAAACCACATTAGTTAGTTGTGATTAATCCAAAAAATTGATATCTACATTATGGATCACAAAAATCTTAAATCTAACACAATTATAAATTAATTAATATAAATAAATTATTGAATAATTACTTCATATCAATTAACTATAAATTAATTAATATAGGTAAATTAGTGAATAATTACAAAACTGAAGGAGAAAAAAGAAATTTGAAATATAAATATGGAAGGTCACATGGGAATTATAGTTAATATAAATAAATTATTGACTAATTATAAAAATGAAAAGGATAAAAAGGGATAAAGTTGAAATATTAAGACTTAAGATCACATTGGTCATTATCTACACACTTTTGTTGAGAGTGCATACATGGTGTTAGATTATTATTATCATTACTATATTGATGTATGAGACCCCCTTGTTTTTGGGACGAGGGACCCACCACCACTTTGGTGTATGAGATCCCCTTGTTTGTGGGACAAGGGACCCACCAACACTTTGGTGCATGAGACCCCTTTGTTTGCACCACAAGGGACCCACCACCACTTTGGTGTATGAGACCCCCTTGTTTGTGGGACAAGGGACCCACCACCACTTTGGTGTATGAGATCCCCTTGTTTGTGGGACAAGGGACCCACCACCACTTTGGTGTATGAGACCCCCTTGTTTGTGGGACAATGGACCCACTACCACTTTGGTGTATGAGACTCCCTTGTTTGCGGGACAAGGGACACACCTCATCATAGTTATTTAACCTACAAAGGCATACACAATCTACCCCCTCTGGTTTTTAACATGTGACCATTTAGGAGGAAACACGTGCTCTAACCATTAGGCCAACTCAAGCTATAGATGACTTTAAATAATTCATGGGTTTTTTGTTCTTTTTTGTGTACTTATTTTTTAATTTTAAAAGAATCTAAGTATGTTTATTTTGGAATAGGATTTCTATAATTGTAATTTAATTATTAATATTTATTAGGTTGGATGGTGGGGATTTAAGCTCTACCAAATATTCTAAAATATTCATACTTCTTAAGCCAAGAGGCTCATTCTACAACCCTATGATGTCAAAGTTAAATTTTTGCAAAGTTAAATGTTTGTTCATGTCCACGAAATAAAAAATCTATAAAATCTATAATAAAAAATAACTATACAAAATATTTAGATAATTTTTGTAAAGTTAAAGGTTTGCTCATGCGCCAAAATAAAAAATTAACTATACAAAATATTTAAATAGTGTGGCCTCATAAAAAAAAATTGCATGTGAAGAAATTGGATCCCTCTAGGTTCATGTTAGATCCGTATTTAAAATGGATTTATGCGGTTGAGATTTATTTCCAAAGTAGTTATGCTCTTTTTGTTTTCTAATGAAATTCATTAATTAAAAAATATCATATGAACAAGTGTCATATGGTATTGATAAGCCATGATATTGTAACAAAGCCTATTTACAAATTTAAAATCTCTATGATAAAATGAGATTTAATTCCATGGTTCAAAATCTTGTTTTATATATTATTATATATATATATATATATATTATTTATATTTATATTATATTATATAATAATATATATTTATATATATAATATATATTATATATATATATATATATAAATTAATTAATTTAAAATAAAGTTATAATTTAGTTACTTTTTTAAATTTTAGCAATGTGAGATGTATAATGAAGTAATTATTGATGCCCATTGATATTTACTAGCCATTTAGTTTACATGGTGTTTTAGTATATAAAATGAGTTTAAAAATATATCGATATTTATATATTTATATGGAAGATAGGGATTAAAAATAAAATTCTCGGTAAGGGAGGAGTTGCCATAAATATAATTTAGTCCAAAAAATAATGTGATTGCTATTAAAGAATGATTAAAGGTTGATTTTAAATAAAAATGAACTTTGTTTGATAAGAGGTATAAGTTTGCTTAAATAGGTTGTCTCATTGTTCAATAAACTATCAAAGTAAATAAATAGATAGTTTATTGAGTAAGAGCAATCAATAGGAATAAAAGGTGGCTTATTCAATGTTTTGTCACATTCCAAATTATATGTCAAACTCTTTGAAATGTAGTGATTATTCTATGTTTTTTTGTTGTTAATGTTTAGATTCTTTTTAGAGATAGATTACGTTCTAGAATATGTGATATCATTTAGCGAATTCAGGATACTCACTAGAAACAATGATTTTTTTGAAAAATATGATTTATGTAAACAACCTTTTATTAATTTAAAGATTCTTGGTTTTTTCTTTTCTGAAGAAAACAAGTGGTTTATTCAATGTAATATTTGTATTTTGACTTCTGAGTTACAATATGTTAAGTCATGGGTTTATGCACTAAGTTAATTTCATTATATTGGGTTATTATTGGTTTTTTCATTATTGAGGATATTTATTCATATAACACTTAAATTACATGTTAAATCATGGGCCTATCCACCATGTTGAGTTTCATATTTTAGGTCATCATAGATTTCTAAAATGTATTGTTGTAACCAATATTTGATCTATAAACTATTTTGGATATTACACTAGACAGTTCATTGTTATAGCCCTTTCCTCACCTTATGTCTAGATACATCCTCCTTAGTTTCTGAAAAGCACATAATGAGACCCTTTCAAGTGGAAAGGTAAAGGAGAAAGAGAGAATAGATCAGTGATGTTGGTAGAATCGTGCCATAACTTATCTTACATGTGGGATGAGCCTAGTGTTCTTATAAGTCGAGGGAATGATAGTGTTGAGGATTGGAGATGAGATCACATTGTTACTAAGGTATATTGTGCCTTGTACTTCTTATACTAATATGAATCTAAATTATTTTCCTTCCAACATCTTGTTTATGATCTCGAAAGCTTGATCATGTTTTTGAATTGAATTTATTTATTAAGATAATATTCCTTCCACATAGGAAAGCATTATCTTTGTATGTTTGTGCTTGTGTTTAGGATATCAGATAAAGTAGTGGGATGTAACACACCCCCTTTCCATTTAAGCCCAAGGAGGTGTATACTAGGTTGACTGGACTCTCATTGTGTTGTTATGAGAATGGGGTCTAAAAACTTTTCACTTCTCTATTCAAATTTTGAGGTCAAAAGTTATGTCATTGTAGGGTTTTCATCTTCATTTTGCAAGGTTGTTTAATCATTCCTCATGGCATCCATGTGGACCCCACATGGTGCCACATGGCATATTACCTAAAGGCATCTTCATTGGAATAATTTCACTCATGTCTTGGACAATTCAACACTACGAGCTTGAGGGAGGTTCCATCACAGTGAGAAGAAGGATGGTATCATCTCTTATAACGATGCTTGAGTTTCTGTACTTATTATTGTTATTCACATAATCAAGATCCAAAATCCTAATTAACCTAGCTTCTCTCCCTCCCTTTTAGATACTCACTCTCTTCAACCTATGGATTCTCAATAGATTCCATTCAAGAACATAGATATGAATTTATAATTCATAATTTTATGAAATTCAATGCAATGACCCTAGTATTAGCAATAGCATAAAAAGAACAACCTAAAACTTATATAAGAAATTCAACATCAAATAAGTATTAATTGTACACACAAATCATATTAAACACAATATTATGAGCATCATAATTTGGGTCTTATTCTTGTAGAATCCTTGTAATTTGATCAAAATGTAATGGGACATCAATATACCCTTCATATTCTTGTCATGCTCATATGCTCAATCACTGCTCACAATAAGAGGAAGGTTGCTAATGTATTGCAACTTAAGGGTGCCCAAAGCTACCTTGAAAACATAGAGCAAAATATGGCATGCTTACAAAAAAAACATAAATTAAATGCTACATGGTTAAATTAAATAAATTTGTATTTTCCATTTCCCTTCTTATTTTTCCATCATGTAATAGATCAATCAATGTCGGGATAGCTCTTAAAGCTCCAGTTTTTACCTTGTTCTCATTTATTGCAGACAACATATAGGTCAAACAAGATTGTTTTAGAATTTTCCCCTACCTACATATTGCCATGTTTTATCACCTATATAACAGGGTGGACAAACAATTCCTAGATGGGCAGTCACATCTTTATTCATTTCATGAGTAGCTATGTTTAGAAGTGCGATAATGGCATGCTCTTTGTTTTAAGGGTAAGTTGAGGACAACTTCATCAATGGAGGGTTTAACTCTAGGTTGTGTAATGAAAATCTTGTTATTTTCATTTCTCTTTATAAGCAATCAATATTCTTTTGCAACAAATTTTTGCACATCAACCTCTTGGCAAGAGATATTTTTTACATGAGCTTAGATTACACAATGATCAAATACTAAATACGGAAGAGCCACATCACTGGGTATAGACCAAGGATTACACACATTAATACATTATTCTATCGTGAAAATACTTTGGAGAATTACATTGGGATTCACCTCTCTTACATAGAGTTTGAGAGGTGATATTTGGCCAAAATCCTAAAAGCTAATAGTAATTGGAAATATTATCCTTGAGTGAAATTCTCTACCATGAATTTATTACACATGTAAGTTATATGTTCTATCACTCTCTCTTAATGCTGGAAAGCAAACACATCTTGACCACAAACACATTTATCAAAAACTAAAAATAATGTAACTAAACATTTTCTAGATGCTTCTTTTAAATAGTGTTTTATCTAGTTGATGACCTACCACCCTAACTCATGAAGCACTAAATCCCTATAATGAGAGGAGAATGTTATAATTTGGATTCTCACGAAATAAATCATGATAGGAACACGAACATAGACCTTTTTTTTAGGTATGGCTAGTAATTTATATAGTAGATTGGCCTTGATTATTTCCATGACACCTCTACTTTGAAATAAACATCACCCTAGATATTAATTTACATAAACTTGTATTTCAAGTTCTAGATAGTTTTCCTTCCATGTAGAGCATTTTGCGAGTGAAGATATTAATCAACTATGACCCTAGATAGGTCTTTGCACAAAACTTCTTTTCAAGTTCTAGAGTATTTAACAAGGATAGTTAGGGATGGTTTTAAACCACTCCTTGTATTGAGCTTCAGGAAAAGAGGCTGGGAGAATATTTTGGGAAATGTCATTATATAACACAGGAAAATATAAGATTGGAGTAAATTTATGTTCCAATCTATCCAAGGTCTTTCTTCAAGGAGTTGGGTATTATGGGACCAGAGGAGACTATTTTCTACTTTAGTCGACCATATATAAATACTCCACATAAATTCCAAATTTGCACAATTTGTGAATATTGATAGGCTTCGCACCATAGTTACAACTAACCATACTCACATGTTGAACTCATGGTTAATTTATCCATAAAGTAAGTCTTTTCTACTTTATTATGTGAGTGGATTTTTTGTTCAGTCAAATCTAATATAGAGAGTTGTTTTAAATGACCTAAACCATGATTTTGGAAAATAATTATATTCCCCACATTAATATTCAAAAATACCCATAGGATATGAGAAATCATTATTTGACAATGCACTAGTTTGCACAAGGAGTCATTTAAGGGAATATATAGGTTGTCTCCACCTTGAGCTCAATTGATAAACCCCACCTAGTTTATGCAAGCTTTTAGAGTGCCTCAAACCTACTTTAAGAGTCCTAATTCAGTAACTATATTTTATTTTCATAACAACCATCATATTTTAAGTGAGGTGGCCTTAAATTTATTTATCGACTTTGTAGGACAGGTCTTCAAGAAATTAACCTAGTAGGAGAGAAAAGCATTATCCACCGTAAAGAAACCATTGAAAAAACATAATGGTCCAATTTGATTGGTTCATTTTCATCTATGAAAGGAAATCAATTCAGATAATGTCTAATTTCATATCCACATCCTTCTAATAGAATAAAATTCCATTTATATCCATCCACGAGAGCCTCATGTAGTAAAAAATTCAAAATTAGAATGGGTTATAATTTATAGATAATATCTCCTCCTATACTCAACCCTTAAAAGACCCTAATAGCATAAGCAAGTTAAAAATAGTTGTGAGAGATACCCAACTACAAATGAAAATAAGGGTTCAATATTAACATAACAAGAATAATATTTTCAAAATAAAAGAAAACGATAAAGAAAAAGGAAAGGAATATACATTTGGATTTTATTTTAACAAAGACAATGATAAAGGTAGAACACTTGCGCTGGAATGGTTTTCCTTATAATAATAACAAGCCCATAAGAATAAAACCTACAAGAATTTCATAATAAAACCTACAAGAATTTCATAGGTTATATCAATAAACTAATGATAAAGAATCCCATAAAACTATAAAATTTGAAGCTCTAAAAAGCCCAACCCGAAGTGAAAATAATAAAGACTAGAACCCTATGACTTAAAACTATTTGAAGACAATACAACTCAAATAGTACCAAGAAGGTAGTCAGATGGTGGTCCTCAACAATCCAAACTTAAATAAACAAACAATTTATTCGTACCAAAACACCACAATTTATTCATAAGGTAGCAACAATTTGTAACGTTGCACACTGACCACACTTGGCAGTTAACAGGACTTGCTTGTATCCGGCTCAACGTTTATATCGCACTTGTCCATTTCTCTTGGGAATAAGTGGATAATATTACAACAATTTGTAACATTGCACACTGAAGATACTCGGCCGTAAGCGACTCGTTTGCATCTGCTTCATTGCTTGGATCACACCTGCCAATTTGGGTATATTTCAGAAAAAAAGACTACAATTTATGGGTTCATTGACTTTAAACCAATAAACCACTACCTTTATATGTCTCCTTATAAGGCTAAGTAGGTAGAAACATACAGTGTTTTTTCAACTTCGGAGGATGTCAAAAAGATGTTACATAATTTGTGTTTCCCTTTGGGTAATGTTGATCCTCATTTGCTGAGGATGGATACTTTTTTTTTTCAATGATTTTGGCTAGAGAGATCTCACAGGTCCTCCAACAAATAGTGTGCAATCCCCTGATTTGATCTCCTTTGAAATTGATTAACTCATGCTAACAGGTACCATTGGTTTTCATAGTGGTAATGGATTTTTATTTTCGATCTTTTGGAATATCATACAATGGTGTTTATATGTTTTTAGATGCTAGGAAGCAATGCCTTGGGTTGGTTTTGGACTGCTATGAACTTGTCTTCATGGTGTTTGGTTTGTGGGTATTGTACTGCATCAAAATTTTTGCAACATGTCCACATGGCTATTTAAGTTTCATGGCCATGTTAATTGGGGTTATTTAAGTTTCATGGGGATGTTAATTGAAGACTATTGGTACTTTATTTTGAAGTCTAGATGTCTGGTTGAATGTGTTTTCTCTGATTCTAGTTTGTCAATAAGATTTTATTGCTTGAAGTATTGTAATTCTTTATACATGGCAACTATCCAGTGGAGGATTATTTTTCCTTAGGGTTTTCTTGTTTAGGATTTTATTCTCACACAAAATGTTTATGGCCATGCTTGAGCCACCACTTTCTATGTAATTAATGATTTTTAAATGAAATATAATGATATATATACACACAAAAAAAAGTTGATGTATATGACCATTTAGGTAAAGATACTTAAAATCAAATTATATTAAAAGTTGGTGTGGCTCAATTTAAATGTAATTTAAAAATATACATATTGTCCACAACTAATCATAATAATAATAATAAATATGATATAAAAAAGTATCAAAAAATGAGACTTCATTATCTAGATAGATGTGTCTATTTTAGAGTATAATTTTTAAAATTTTAATTTAGTCATCAATAATTATTAATGTAGCCATATAAATTAAATGGGTCATGAACACTGATAAGAATCAAAACAATTACCTCATGAATTATTTCACATTGCCAAACTTTTAAAAAATCATAAAAATTAACTAAATTAAATAACTTATTCATTTTTTTATTAAATTGGTGACACATATCTCGTGCGACTGAACTTTCGATCACTTCTTTACACAAGGGCATGCCAACATGGTTTTTTCCAATTTTTCTACCACATGTGGACAACTAAATTATAACTTTATTTTAAACTATTATTATTATTATAATTATAACTTTATTTTAAACTTTTATTATTATTATTATTACTATAAACAGTAATGGTTGTTTTCTATCTATATAAAAGATTGATCCATAGATCAGATAAAAAGTATATAACTGAAAAACTTGTCTATGAAAAATATATAAACTTTGGGCTTGTAGAATTATTCTTATAATTCTCTAAGACCTATCATCATCCCTCATTGCTATATTCCTACTGTAAGTTCTACAAAAGACGTGTAATATAAGAATACAAAAACATTTCATAAGGAATTGTTTAAACTAAGAAACCCCTCATGGTATCTCTTGCATTCGGAATCCTTAAGCTTGGTCATTGTTGGTTTCCTGACCTCCCTCTTGCTTCTCCTCCATATTGATCCTACTTCCATTTTTCTCCTCTTATCGACCTTCTAAAACTTCATCAATTAGGTCTTCCTTTCTCAAACTATTCCTTTGTTGAACCTTAATTTCTCCATATTCTAAATTAACTCCCACATTTCATGATATATCTTCCTTAGTAATTTTACTCTTTAGAAAGTGGTAGAATTTCATAGTTTAAAAGAATTGAAATAGGAAGAGAATTCATTGAATTAGTTTCCCTATTTATCTTTACATTTTTATAGTTTCCTTTATGCATTAGAATGAGTCCCATCCATAATGTTAACTACTTGGACTGATTCTTTGTAATGATCTCTATATCCCAAGTGTATCTTAATTCTTTTAGCTATTCAAGGAAAACTATAACCCCTTTTTCTCTTGCCACCCTTGGATTTCCTTTGGATGAGCCAATGAAAAAGAGGATCATATTTTTATAATTTTTCTTCCAACCTTCAAAATTATTAGAATTGAAAGGGAGCTTCCACCTACTACCTGTTTTATATTTCCTAGAGAGAGTTGACATTAATCTTTGTTTCTTTTTTAATTTTCTAAGACACCTTTGCTCTTTATCAGTCCATGTTTTCCCTTCGGGATCTTAGATTCCCTTGGTTGATAAAGCTTCTAAAAGTATCAATCCTACCTAAGTGGATACTTCATGGGGATTTGTTTCTTTTTGTTTCAAAATGGCCTTATTCCTAGCTAGCCATATTTTCTACCATAGATACTTTGGGAGGGCTGCCTAAAAACACTTTCCAAGAATTTTAGATTGAAGAGTGCTCAAAATTATTTTTTTCAATCCTTGCAACATCTTCCTCCAACTATCAAGAATTTGATTAATTGTTTAGACTTGTTCAAAAGATAATTTCCATATTCAAATTAAAAAAATAGAAGTCTATAATATTCCTCTGATCACCCACATAGAACACAACAAGTAGGACCCTATATTCCTCTTTTCCTTAAATGATCATCAATTAAAATTTCCCCTTAAGCTATTAGCAAAAAATAAGTTCACTTTAGGAATACCATCTGAATTCCAAACATCCATCCAATATTTTTAGATTGGTGGGAGAATTTTTATCAAATATCTAATATGTGTATCTTTCCATTATCTATAATCTTCCTTGTGGACAATAGTGGGGTCTAGATGTCTTAGCACTTCAAGGAAATTTCTTTTTTGTTTAGTGAGCTCTAAGGGAACAATGGGAATGTCCCATCCTTTCAGTATCCCAAAGTTCTTTTTCCCATATAAGAAAATCATGAAGCATTTTATTTCCCCTCGATCTTAACTAATTTTGGATTCCTTGGAGATGGTTGGAAGAGAACATTGTTTCCCCATTTTGTTTTCAAATTGCGCTAGATTAATATTCTTCCCATTCCCCACTCTCCACCCTATATTTTCTATAATAATAGAGTCATTGTCTTGCACAACTTCCATATGGGTGAACCATTTTGGTTCCACTTTAAATTTTCCACATTGTTTAAGATAGACCTATTGAATTATTTCTCGATTAGAGTTTCCTTCCACTAATATTTTTATTCTATTATCAGCCTCCATACAATTTTTTCTCCTAGAAAAAGATTCATCTACAAAGGACCTCGCATCTATAATTCCCCGTTTTATTTTGGCTATGTTATCACATTCCAGCTAACCATATGCAACTTTTTATTGTTTTGTTCCCCCCTTGGCATAAAAAAATTATTATCAATCTCCCTATTTGATTTCTGATTCTAGTTGGAGCCAATAGATTTGAACATTGGAATATTAAAAGGGTTGAAATAATTTTTTTATGAGAATGACTCTCCCTATTAGACTGGCCATCTTCATCCCCATATCTCTAACTTCTTATAAATTTTCAAAAGAATGGTGTCCCAATATTTCATAGGGGTGGTACCAACTACTATTCGAGTACAGGGATATTTAAAGGAACATCATTTTGCTAAGAAAGGAAAGTATAAAATGGTAGATATTTCTTTAAGCAAACGATCACTGTAGTTCCAACCATAAATTTGGATATTTTGTTTATTTAGGTCTTCTCCTAAATATGTTAGAAATATATCCAACACAACTTTAGATATTTTTTCTATGATTCTTGAACCCCACACCATCATTAAGGTATCATCTCCAAATTGAGAATGGTTCAAAGCCTAACGTTTCTAAATATGTGGATACCCTCTATACGACCTTCCCTCCTTTCAATTTCCAATCTTCTGCTTAATGAGTTTTCCATAATAATATATAATATGTTGATTTTTCCATGGGCCATAGATCTGGTCTATGGCTAACCAAACACACAAATACACTACTAATCCAAAACTTACAAGAAATTTTCATAATGTAAATCTACAACAATTAAATCAATTAAGTACATATATATATTGAGCCCAAACCTCGATTTTTTTATTATTCCATTAATAAAATAATCATAGGGCACCCATAACATGGATCATGGCCCTTCAGATCCTCAATCTTCCCAACACATCAACAAAATACACAACTTACTTGCTTATGTAACCAAACATTTCTATCCACTTTTCCAATACAAATATAAATTACTCCTTTAATGTCTTTGTCCAATCAACTACTCATAATATATTTACTACTTCAAATACCTTGCATATATCAGCTCCAAATCAAGTCATCTTCTCATAGTGGTCCTTGTCCTTCAAGATCATTGTATGCTCAACCTTCCAACTAGCTATCCAATCCACCATTCGTGAAATAAAGTAAGAAATACATCTCATCAACCCTTCTTCTCCAACATTTCATCCCTACACATTTTCCCACAACGTTCTCTCTCTTCCTAAGTCCTTCGATGCCCCTGTTTGAAGTTTGAGGTCAATTTCGACCTCTCGTAGGTTTCAACCTTACCACAGATCATGGATCACACTTAGAACCTTAGCCTAGATATAATCCTTTTAGGTCATGGATCACACTTAGAACTTTTTCCTATCTACTTGGGAAAACTTGACCCTTTTTCAACACAAAAAGACCATAAAATTTGGTTCCTTATTTTTAGGGTATCTCTTGAGGTTTTGTGTCTCCTCCTTGGGTTAATGTAGAGACAAGATGATTTTATATTTTGGTTATATTCTCACACATGGAAACCCTTATCTTTCCTTCATCCCTTTTGTTCACACAAGCTGGGGCACTTTGCCCCCATCAAGGTTATAGTAGCACGACCAAATCTCATTTATTGGCCTTATAGTAAGACCTAAACCAAGCTTGGCCTTTCTCTCTAACACTCCAAGATCTCAACACCCTTTCTCCTTCTCTAACCTTTGAATAGACCTTCTTAGAATAGGAGTTGTTGTCTTCTCAGGGGTACCTCATCCTCCATTAGTAGAACTCGGTCCTCTACTAGGGAACTCCTTAAAAAAGAGAAGTTTCATCTCTCTTGTACACCATAAGACTCTCCTTTGGCTCCTCTACTTAAGATTTCTTTTTGGTCATTTATGAACCCTCTATATTTTATGGTTATAGCCTCTCAACCCAATATAATAAATTATTTGTTATTTTAGGTTCTAAACTCATTGCTTTAGGTCCAAAAGCCCAACTTTGGGTAAATTTCCCAACGAGTTCCTTCTAGAGGGTTTCCTTCTCTCGGAAATACATTCAAAGCTACCCAAAATTATAACATTCCCTCTTAGTGAGAAAGGTATTTCCTTCACACTTCCATATCCATGAATTTCCTTGCATGCCCCTGAACATCCTCACATGAGTCATGACTTTCCGTTGTGTAGCAATATTTTCTTCACATAGTGCATGAATGTCCTCACATGCAACATGCCTTTTCCTTGCACCATCATGAATGTTCTCGCCTAGTCTATGGCTATCCTTGCATGGGTTGAAAACTCCTATATCTCATTAGAACATGAAAATTTAGACTTTGATAGGGAAACTGACAATCCTTCGTAGTCTCCCTTTAAAACTAGTCTCCCTTTGAGTCTACACAACCTTCATTGTCTCACTCTGCTCCCTACACACACTTTGATCCATGTTCTCTTCAAAGTAGCTCTGATACCATGTTGATTTCTGCATGGGCCCTATATCTAGTCTATGGCTAATGAAGCACACAAACACATTAGGAACCCCCAACTTACAATCACTTTGCATAATGGAAGTCTAAAATAGTGAAATCAATTAATTACATAGATATAATGATCCCTAACCTTGATTTTTTTATGATCCCATTAATAAAATAATAATGGAGCTCCCATATCATGGATCATGCCCCTTGATATCACTAGTACAACTAGTATACATTGTCTATAAATTAGGGCTTGAGGTAGAATCCATTAGATCCTAAATCTGCTCATCACGTTAAGAACAAAATACATGAATTTCTTGCTTATGTAAGCATTCCTCTCTGTCCACTTGTACTTGATGTATCTTCTTATCCTTTTCCTCCACTATATAGATAAAGTTCTCCTTTAATGTCTCTATCTAATCAACTGCTCACAATGTATTTACTCTTTCAAATACCTTGCACATATAAGCTCCAAATCTCGTAATTGTCTTTTTTGTCAAGATAATTGTATGATTAACCTTCCAATCAACTATTTAATCCACATTCGTGAACAAAATTCAAAAATACATCTTCAAAACCCTTCTTCTCTAGCATTTCATCCCTACACACTGTCCCACAACCATCTCTCTCTACCTTAAGTCCTTCGCTGCCTCCATTCCAAGTTTGACGCCAATTTCAGCCTCTCCTAGGGCTAGAACTGTGTAACCTTATGAGGTCCTTAGGCCCTCCACAATAGGAAAATATGAGTTTTGTTATGCCTCTTTCCAAGGCTCAACCCTCCTCCCTTTACACATAATAAAACTAGACCTTAAGAAAAAATTAGTGGTTGCTTATTCACCTTATCTTAGCTTGGATAGAGCCCCTTTAGGGCATGGATCACACAAAAAATATCTACCTAAGAAAAATCAACCTCTTTTCAACACTTAATGGGCCATAAACATTTTCTCCTTGTTGCAGTTGCTCCAGAGGTTTTTCATCTCCTTCTTGGGCTAATGTAGGCATAATATGAGTTGTTATTTTGGTTTTTTTCTCACTAATGGAAACCATTATCTTTCCCTGTCTCTTCTATTCACATATGCTGAGGTACTTGACCTCCTTCAAGGGTTATAATAGCATGGTCAGATCTCCTTTATTAGCCTTAGACTATGCCCTAAACCAAGGTTGGCCTTGCCCTTCAACCCTCCAATTTCTTGAGACCCTTTCTCCTCCTTTAAACTTTGACTTGGCCTTCTTAGAATAGGATCTGTGGTCTTGTCAAGGGTATCTCGGCCTCCATGAGAAAAACTTGACCGTCTACTAGGGCACACCTTGCATAGGAGAAGTCATATCTCTCTTGCACACCATGAGCCTCTCCTTTGGATACTCTATTTATTCTTTCTCTCGATAAATTTGTGAACCCTCTAGATCTTAGATTTTTAGCCTCTTAACCCATTAGAATAAATAATTATTTATTTTATGTTCTAAACCAATTTCTTTGGGTACAAAACCCCAAATTTGGGTAAATTTCCCAACCAATTCCTTTTGCTGGGTTTCCTTCTCTTAGAAATATTTCCCGAGCTACCCAAAATTATAACATAATAGAGGGGAAAGTGAGAAACCTTGCATTAAGCCCCCATAGGCCTCAAATAACCCTGTATACTGACCATTAACTAATTGAGATATCTAAGGGTGTCCAATAAAAACCTTAATCCATCTAATAAAATCCATATTAAATCCAAAAATCTCTAAGACTTTGAATAGAAAAAGTTGACTCGCCTTGTAAAATGAATTTGAAAAATCCAATTTGATAGCCATTCCTTTATTTCCTTCACTTTTACTTGTATGGATGGCTTCTTGGACCATAATCATGTTATTCACAATCTATTTTCCCTTCATGAATCTTGCTTGAATTTTAGAAATGATATTTCCCAAAAATATTTTTAGACTATTCACTAGAAACTTAGTTAAAATATTATAAGAAGCATTGCACAAGGAAATTGGATGAAATCAAGAGAAGCTTTAAGGTCTACTCTCTTTTGGAATCAAGGCTAGAAAGGAGGAATTCGTACCTCCCCTAATTCTATCCTTCTTTCTTGTCCAATTAATCATGTTTATATGGTCATATTTCAATAGCCATCATAATTTTTTTTTAGAAAAAGTATGTTGAAGCTATCTGGTTCACAGACTTTATCTCACTCCAAATCCCAACAAGCATCTATGACTTTAGATTTTTCCACTTCCTTACAAAGAAAGTGATTATCTTCACTAGATATTAGCTTTGGAATTGAGAGCAACATTTCTTCAATTCTTCCTCAAAATTGCTTCCCTAATTAGTGTATAAATCTTTAAAATGTTCAAAGGATGCTTATTTAATTTCTTGAAAGGACGAATGTTTTCCCTATCGTAGTTGTAATTTCTTTGACATTATTGATATGATTCGTGATCTTTACTTCTCTATGAAAAAAGTTTCTCCACTCCTCCTCATGCCTATTTTGTATATGTAATATTGGCTCAATTTTCTTTCCTTGTCGTAATGTTCTTGTAATATCTCTAAAGCTTCCATTTCTTTTTAAAGATGTTCCAACTAGTTTTGTATTTCCTTTTTCCTCCTGATGTGCTTCATGTATGATGCTTTTAATTACTCTTAGTAGGCTTTTGACTATTCTTAGTTTTTCTTTCTAGATATAAGCCCAATAACCCACAATATATGATCCTCAAATTCTTTGAACTAACCCTGAAACCTCTTCCTCTTGTAGCACAACTAGATTGAATCTAAAAGGTATGGGACGTAAATTTTCCCCTTATTTTATTTCTAGAAAATTTGGATTGTAGTCTAACTCAGTATGAGGTAGGATATCTTAATAGATTTGTTTACCTTCTAAATACCAGCCATTGTGAACCAAAAAATAATCTAGAAGGGTTTCTTTAAAATTGATTCTATATCTTTTATTTTTCGAGAATTTTAAGGAAGTGGGTTTCACATCCACTAGATCCCATTCCAACATAAGGTCCTCCATTTCTTCTCTGAATGAATCTATAACTATATTTCAACCATTTTTATCTGAAATCCTCAAAGTGGTAGTAAAGTCTCCCACCATAATGCTTCTCTGGAAATCTAAGACTATTCTCAAACTTTTCAATTGTGACCAAAATTCCTTTTTCTCTTTGTATATTATTGGTTAGTATACATTCTATATCCTTAACTCCTCCACAATGTATTTTTTTTCAACACTATCAATATAACATTGTCTTTTATCATGGTTTCTACAAATCCCAAATTGACCTTTGATTCCAGATAGTACAAAAATCCCCGGAAGCCACTCTAGCACTCTTAGCGACTTCAATTCCATTATTCCATATTTTATGTACTACTTCTAACATGTCTTTTTCTTTTAGTTCATCTCTTGGACATATAAAATAGAGGGTTTACTTTCTTTTATTAAATCATGCATAACTAACACTTTTGTTCTCTTTCTTAAACCTTTACTATTCCAAGAGGCCACTTTCATTATTTACCAATGCAGAGAACAAACTTACATGAGTCCTTCTCTACACTTTTCTTTTTCCCTTGTTCATTTGGATTGTAGCCCTTATAGAAATCAAGTTTAGACTAGAAACCTAGTTGCTTGTCTTTTTCTATTGCAATATGTGGAGCTTATTTTCCTAATTTTTTATCATCCTTTCATTTCCCTTACTCTTCTTCATCATGCTCCTCTATTTCTTAGTCTTCCTGTGATTGATATTTTGATCTAGTGACTCTTATAACACTTGAGACCACCTTAACCACTTATGTTAGGGTTTTTTTAGGTGTTTCTTTTAATAATTATTGCAAATTTGGTTCATTATCTTGCATATTGTCCTACAGATGTTATGATCCTTCAAGACATATTTGAGTTTCCTTTTTTTTCTTGGTTGGGATTTTTCCTTCTTGCACATCCTCTTTTGATGTCTCAGTTTCCCCATCCTTTGTAATTTTTTTCTAGTGAAGCGAACTTATTTCCTGAAGTTGAAGGAATTGAGGTTGTTTGCATTATTTTATTTTTAGAATGTTCATTTCCCCCTTTTCAATTGATGGGTTTTCCATGATTCCTCCTACAACTCTTCAGTCTCCTCTTTTTAACTTCCTTGCTTGAAATCTCTAGCAAAGTGTGACATTCATGGCATTGTTTGCATTCAAAGGGAAACTACTCATAATGCAATGTATCTCCCTAATGAGTTAGTTATCACTTTGAGAAAATCATTGCTCTAGCATGAGATTGGTAATCATGTGAGTTTAACCCAAAATGGAATGGCTAAGGGGATGACTTCATTTGGATCAAAGTCTAGATTCCACTTATTTAGATACAATCCTCTTGTTCCAAAGATATATGCCAAAATACCATAACTTCATATGCCCATTTTTTTAATTAATTATTTAATGAGAAGACAAAAAATGGAATAACTATTTTTAAGATAAATCTTAATTTTTGATTTGTGACTACCATTAAAAATATTCAGGAATGTCCGGAAAATAAATTTCTCCAAACCATTTAATAATTATTGAGAATTAGATTATAATTCTAAGAATCTTATTTCAAAATAAACCCAATTTTACATTAATATTTTTAACTCTTTGAAAAGTTTTTTTTGTTTTGTTTGTTTGAATTTGAATCTTTAATCTCATTGTTTACAAAATACTTCATAAGGCTGCTCTTCATAGGAAATTTCAACTTAAATTATATATATATATATTAATATATATATATATATATATATATATATATATATATATATATATATATTCCGTAGTAAAGTGGGGTAAATATCCATAGTTAAGAATCTTGTTCTTCTTAACCAGGGATATTTTCTCCACCTTATCATAGACATTATTAATTTTTCAATAAGATTTGTTACAATGTCATGGCTTATCAATACCATATGACCAAAAATAATAACCCACTTCATATTTTACTTGTTCATATGTCATTTTTCTTAATTAATCAAGTTAATTAAAAAAGCAAAAATAACATAACTACTTTGTAGAGAAATTTCAACTTTTGATTTATGTACACTATTATGAATATTCTAAAATATTCAAGAGAGATGACATTTGCACTATCTATTATTAACCTAAAAAAAACTATAAAAAATCACCAAATACATTAAAAAAAATTCTTATAATATAATCTTATAAAACATATAACATATAATTTTATTTCCTTAACGTGACTAAATTCTAACTAACCAATTTGAACTCAGAACCTTTTTCGCTGTTAAATAGCTGAACAAAATACCCTATCGGCTCTTTATTCTACATCAAATGGCCAGACAGTTAAAGATAATTGTGAAAGTACCTGATCCTCTCTTAATCCTCTCATTGCGAATAAGTTCGTAGCCTCATCTCTTCTTCCCCTGGATTCACTTCTCGTTAAGTTAAGATCTTCGCTGTTGCGCGGGTGATTAGAACCTCCGCAGAGGCGTTTTGGTCCTCGCATTCTTATCCAAGTTCAGAACACCTTCACTGTTGGATCAGCTAGCGAATTGGTAAGGCTGTGTTGGAGTAATTTTGGTGAAGGCTTTAATTTAAATATACGAAAGAATTTATGATTGAGTAAAAGTGGAGAGCCTACAAACCATTTATGATTTAGTAAATCTGGAGAGCCTACAGGGGTGGGGTGAGCTTATTCGAGTTTTATTATATTGGGTCAAAGATTTCTCAGTGGGATTTAAAGTTATTGTCAAAATAAATTTGTGAGAGATTTTATTATTTATAAGACAATGACTCCATAAAACTAAGTGTTTTTTAGAATTTAAATTTAAGGTCAAGACCAAATTAAATTGGTATAATATTTTCTTATTTATAAAACAAGACAAAGTGTACCTTAAGATTTAAAGGTCACCACCAAACTAAACTTAAATAAAATTTCCTTATTTATGAGACAAAACGTCCACCTCCATGTGACCATTACTTATTAAAATTTATAAAAAATACATACTTTATATTATTAAACTAAACTTAAATAGAATTTCCTTGTTTATCGGACAAAACGTCCACCTCCATGTGACCATTACTTATTAAAATTTATAAACAATACATACTTTATATTATTTAAATTAAACTTATAATATTTAGAAAATACACATTCTTACTTATATATATGTTTGTTAGAATCTTAAATTTCATTAAACTTATAATATTTAGAAAATACACATTCTTACTTATATATATGTATGTTAGAATCTTAAATTTCTTTTAATTTTAACCAAACTCTATGAAGTATATGTATGTTAAAATCTTAAATTTCTTTTAATTTTAACCAAACTCTACTTCATAGTGATTATCAATAAATTAATTAATATAAGTAAATTAGTGAATAATTACAAAATTAAAAAGCAAAAAAAGGAAATATAAAGATGGAAGATCACATGTGAATTACAGTTAATCTAAATAAATAATTGATTAATTATAAAAATGAAAAAGGATAAAAAAGGATAAAGTGTGAAATATTAAGACTTCTAATCACATTGTTTATTATCTACACATTCTTGTTCAGAGTGCATATATGGTGTTAGATTATTATTATTATTACCATACTGATGTATGACACTCTCTTGTTTGTGGGACAAGGGATGCACCACCACTTTGGTGTATGAGACCCCTTTGTTTGTGGGACAAGGTACCCACCACCACATTAGTGTATGAAACTCCTTTGAATTAACTATGAATAAATTTCATATCAATTAATTAAAAATTAGATATCAGTGAGTCTTTCGGGTTAATCACATCGTCAGGATTTGGTCCATGTTTCGCACATCGTTAGGATTTGGTCCATGTTTGGAACCAACTAATGTGGTTCATCCTCAGGAAAAGGTGATAAATCAATTGATCTGATGGAATAAATAACATGGATGAATCATTACCCAGATTAGCCATTGGTAAATTCGTTACTGAGGAAAGTAAAAATTTATTTAAGAATAAGTGATAAGGAGATGTCGGGTAAATTGTTTAATATTTAGTTAGAAACTAACTGTTATGTAATAATTAAATAATTTATTTCGATATTATAAATTGATTATTTAATAATATTATCTAAAAATAATTAATTTATATAATACAATTCATCACGTTTGACTTATTCAAAATATATTTGGTTAAAAACTTACTGTTAAGAATTATAACCAAATATATTCTGAATAAGTCAAACCCTAACAAATTATATTATATAAATTAATTATTTTTAGATAATATTATTATATAAATTGATATTATTAAATAATCAATTTATAATATGGAAATAACATATTTAACTATTACATAACAGCTAGTTTCTAACTAAATATCAAACAATTTAACACATCTCCTTATCACTTATTCTTAAATAATTTTACTTTCCTTAGTAATGAATTTACCAACAATTAATTCCTGAGATCAATTGATTCCCCACCTTATCCTAAGGACGAACCACATTAGTTGGTTGTGATTAATCCAAAAGATTGATATCTACATTATGGATCACAAAAGTCTAGATCTAACATAATTATAAATTAATTAATATAAATTAATCACTTAATAATTACTTCATATCAATTAACTATAAATTAATAAATATAAGTAAATTAGTGAATACTTACAAAAATGAAGGGGAAAAAAAGAAATTTGAAATATAAATATGGAAGGCCACATGGGAATTATAGTTAATATAAATAAATTATTGACTAATTATAAAAATGAAAAGGGATAAAAAGGGATAAAGTTGAAATATTAAGACTCAAGATCACATTGGTCATTATCTACACACTCACGCTTGTTCATAGTGCATAAATGGTGTTAGATTATTACTATTATTACCATATTCATGTATGAGACCCCCTTGTTTGTGGGACAAGGGATCCACCACCACTTTGGTGTATGAGACCCCCTTATTTACAGGACAAGGGACCCACCACCACTTTGGTGTATGAGACCCCATTGTTTGTGGGACAAGGGACCCACTACCACTTTGGTGTATGAGACCCCCTTGTTTGCGGGACAAGGGACGCACCTCTACATAGTTATTTAACCTACAAAGGCATACATAGTCTACCCTCTGGTTTTTAACATGTGACCACTTAGGAGGAAACACATGCTCTTAACCATTAGGCTCACTCAAGCTATAGATGACTTTAAATAATTCATGGGTTTTTTGTTTTTTTTTGTGTACTTATTTTTTATTTTTAAAAGAATTTAAGTGTGTTTATTTTGGAATAGGATTTCTATAATTTTAATTTAATTATTAATATTTATTAGGTTGGATGGTGGGGATATAACCTCTACCAAATATTCTAAAATATTCATACTTGTTAAGCCAAGAGGCTGATTCTACCAAATATTCTAAAATATTCATACTTGTTAAGCCAAGAGGCTGATTCTGCATTTCTTGGCACTTTCTTTCCAGATTCTGTATAAAATTCCTCATGGTCAACACCTTTTTCACTGTCAAAATAGTGTCTGTTCTGTCCCTGATCTCCAAAGGTGCTAGTTATTCCCTGGTGTGAGTATTCAAAAAATGAATTAGTCTATTGGCATGTTCGGGCATGTTTCCCAATGATGCTCTGGCCTTTTGAATGTCTACTTGGGCCTTTTCTATCAATTCAATTTGCTCATGGATCGTCTGAATTGATTGCCACTGATCAGTGATAGACTGGCCAATTGTGGCCCACAAAATTATTTTAATTTCTACTAGAGGTTTATGAAGAGTGAGATCTTTCTCCAAGGATTTCACCTTATTCTCCAAGGCCTTTACCTCTCTGGTTTTCTCTGCCAATGTTACCTTAGATTTTTCATAGCTTACCTCTAGCTTGGCAGACCTTTCTTTGGCCTCTTTAAGCTCTGACATTTGGACTTCTAGCTCTTTTACTGCTTTCATCAGTTCTTCCATGCTGATGCTGGTATCTAGTCCTGTTGTTGCTGCTGCCGTTGAAACATCTGTGGGTGATGTACCTGTTGTTGATGCTGGGACAGTGGGAGGAATTGTTGTTGTGACTATGGGGGGAGCAGTGGTAATTGGTGGAGCTATTTTAGGTGGCTGGGACGTCGACTCCCCCTGCTTGGCTTGCAATGCTTTCTCCAATTCTCGCTCCGCTTCAGTTAGCCTTTGATTCATCTTTATCAACAAATCCATCATGTCTTCTTCTACCTTTTCTTGTGCAAGTTCTGTAGTTTGTGGGTGCATGGTGACAGGCAGCTTCAATTTCTTCCTAAGTGCAACAATATCTTCTTCCTTTTTCTTTATAAGTGCTTTGATGCCCTTGGCATCCTTGGGATCATGTCCGAGCTCAATAATTATCTCTTCTAAGGTCTTTATTCTATTGTCTTTAGCTAGGGAAGATATATTTTCTAAGTCCAATTGGGCAGATGTATTGCCTAATGAATCCTTCAATTGGTGGGCCAGCATTGCCTTGTCTGCCAATGTAGCATAGAGCATTTCACCTGTTTGTTTGTGTAGCTCAATTTGGTCCATCGAGTGTATATATTTGGCAAGGACCTCTAGATTTGTTCTTATATAGTCAGCTGCTGATTGTGGTTTCTGAACCTTAGGCTTAAAATGACTTAAGATCATTTTTTCCTCCTTAATGTCTTATGTAGCCATTAATCTTTGCTATTTGGAGGGGTTCATCCTGAGAAATGGATCATAGAGTTGCAGTCTCAATGCCTCATTCTGGGCCTTAATGTCCATGAATGTTCGTTTAATATCAGATCGTTGCTTACTTTGCAACCTTGAGGAGGAAACTTCCATACCATGTTGCCTCTCCATTTCTTTCCTGTGAGAGCTGGTGGATGTCTATTGGTTGGTTTCCCTCTCCTCTCTTGGGCTTTCTGTGATTTCTTCAATAATTTCCTCTTTAGGTAGAGGATCTACTCTTTGCCTTTTGGCCTCTAACTGCTCTATTGATCCACTTGCAGGTGTGGTCTCTTCTCTGTCCCTTTTCTTGTTTTTTTCCTCATTGACATGAGTCTGTAATGCTGGTACCTCTGGTGCCTCTGTCTATAGTGAAGGGGCTTTCCCTTGACCCTATTCCTTTGATTTTGTTGGTGGATCTGCCATTGTTTGTTGCTCTGTATCCATCACCTCTTTGCCCTTTGATGTTCTAGTAGTCGTTGTAGTGTTTTCTTGGGTCGGTTGCTGTGAAGTTCTAGCAGTTGATGTTCCTTCTCCGGTTTGATGTGGCACTTTGAATGACACCAACCCAAAAGAATCTAGGTCAAGAGTCTTTTCAAGATTTTTCATATTTTGTTCCATTTTCTCTTCCTCAGTGAGCTGTTCAATTAGTGTGCCTTCTACCCACTCATCCTGGCTGGAAAATTGTTCTATTTCAGGAATCTTGCAATGTTCATAGGCTGACAGCCTATATTTTATTTTTCTTGCATTGATAAAGCCATTTGGGTCATAGGGTACCCACCAAAAGCTCCTCTTTAATCTGGATTTTTCACCCAATATCTAGTTGGCCTCTTGCCATCCTTCTTTTTTGTTCATGATGTAGGGGCCTAACTTGTCTCTCAATTTCAATTGAGCCTTTTTCTTGGCACTATGAAAATGAGTCAAATCTGAATTGATAAATTGCCTAAAATATTCCAAGGAAAACAGTCTCATTGGCACATATTTTGGCAGCTTGTAGGGGCAAAACTCACAGCCATATATCCTGATCTCAGTGTGATTTTGGTATAAGTACCAGTCACCTATTTTGTGGCTTTTGGAGAGCTGTAATATTTTCTGCATATCATAAGATAATCTAGGAGGAGGAGCCCTCATTAGCAGAGAAGAGGCTGGATAGACAAACATGTCAATAAACTCACAGTAAGAGTAAGGAGAGTTGTGGACTTCATGAAAGACTAAGGTCCAAAAAATCACAGACCTCTTTTCTCCTTTAGAGTCCAATTTTCTGATGGGAAATTGGAAACTGTCTGGCTGATCATAGAGGAGCAGATGATAGATGTAGGATGAGTACTTGAAGACTCCCACCCTATCTAGATTCAAGAGCTAGTCATGGATCTTATTGGCAATGAATTTAGCATAGTTGTATTTGAGAGCAAGGGCATGCCCTGGAGTAAATATGGATAATAATACTAGTGTAGTTTCATCAATATGTTCACTTGTCTTGAACCCCAGGATATAAGATATCATATCAACAAGTAATTTACCCACTTCATTGAAACATGCATAGTGAAAAGGAGGTGGCTATGTAGGCTGACAATTTGGTTTCATAAATACTTGGGCAATTCAAGCTATCTCTGAGCTGGGGAGTTTGGGACCTTCATCAAGCAAGAATTTCATAGTAAGAGGAAATAGAAGCTGAGTTGGTTTGAAGTTTATCATTTGATTTATGGAGTCAGGAGTTATATGAAAGAGGGTAGTTCCAGATGGAGTTTTTACTGCCCTTTGGGTTGGTTCATATTTTTCACAGCAGAGGTGGATTATCTCAGGGAAAATATTGATAGAGGGGAGGTAGTACATGGGTAGATTTGATTCCCATATCCCATAGAAATCATTTTTGCTTAGGTAACTGTTCCTGAGTTCACAAAATGCTTGGAGATGGTTTCTGTCACCAACTAAGTCCTGGATTTGAAAATCCCTATCAGCTAAGGGCAGCCACTCCAATTCCTTTTGAGGTGCTTTGAGATATTGAGGGCTAATGGAGCCTCTATTGTTCAACTATTTGTGACTTTGAAACTGTAATTCAGGTTTATGTGGAAAAAATAGGCAAAACCACAGCTCAGTGGACTTCTCTGCGGGAACTACACCGTGAAATTGGTTTGTATTTAGCTCAGTGGGCAGAATTTACATGGGGAAATGGAGTTTGCAGGATTCCTTGGAAAAATGGGCAACAACAGTAGGTAAAATGGCAGTTTTTGGGGTTTGTCAGAGAATCTGCAGGCCGGAACGAGCTTGAATTTAGCCCAGTGGGTGGATTTTTAGTAAGAATTGGGCAAAACAGTGGTTACGATGCGTATTTTTGAAGACAACACGGTGTTTTTCTTCAAATTTTGCGTTATGTGGGCAATTTTATATAGAAAACTGAAAAACAAGGCTCGAGAGCAAAATTGATGTAAATACTTGTTTTAACGGTGAAATGTATGATTTGCAGGTGGCAAACCAAGTTGAGGGGCCAAGCTGCGAAGTAAATTTGCTGGGTGGCGGACTGGGTGGTCGAATGACTGCTCTTGGATGCAAATCAACATGCACAAGTCGCGCGGAGGAGAGAAACAGAAATGGGTGAAAATGACCCTTTTAGCTCTTTTTAACAAAAATTTCGACTTTGGTGGGCTTTGGCGCGTTTCTGTCGGATGACGTCAACATGATGTAATTTTTTGTCATGTAGCGGGGTACGGAAGATGACGTGCTGGATGACGTGGCGAGTGACATGGAGGTGAGGTGGTGATGTAAGTAGGTGACATGGCACTGACGTGGAGGTGATGTCACAGGATGACGTCATCAGGGTTCATCGGGGACGGTAAGCGATATTCCCTGCACTGCCTTTGGGCCAAGGTGGTATTTGAAGGGGGGGGGGGCCGGGAGGGGGGGGGGGGGGCTCTGATCACGTCGGGAAGCCGACACCTATCCTCTGTACGGCGGAAATAATGCCCATCCCCCGGACACTATCGTTTGGTGATCGGATGGGTTCCGATATCACCGACATCCGTTGGATTTGTGCACGATGATCGGACGGTGGGCGGTGAATGAAGCTGGAGGGTGGCTATGGCGCGGGTCCCACGTTAATTTTTATCGTTTTATAATGCTCTGCAGGATATAAAACTTTGGTTATCGGGGTTTTATATGGTTTATGTTGGTGGGTTTGGTTATTTGTTTAACCAAATGTTAAACAAATCCCGACAAAGCGCGTGGAGGGTTGTTATTGGCCCTGGGTGGACCAATAACTCCTGACAAAATTTGAAATATGGCTATAACTTTAGCCGAGGGGAGGGGTATTAAAGTATTTTGGGTTTTTTATGTATTTAGTATAATAGGGGTGGGGAAAACATTTGCATAGGAACTATATAATAAGGTTATAATGTTAATATGAAAGGTATGATGTTTTAAGCAAAGCACTAAGTTTGAAAAGTGAAAACTTAGGCTATAGGGAGGGTCATAAGGAGAAAGATTTTACATAAGAAATGTGGCTTCTTGGCTCATGGAGAAAACATTATTTTGCTGAAACTTTCACTTGAGATGGAGTGGTCTAGGGACTTTGAGCAGATCTCAATATCCTGGGGGAATGTTAGTAAGTAACTTCTGTGAGGGAAATGAGGGGAAGTTAGACATGCAACATCTGATTTGTCACCACACCTTGCCATGGCATTCATAATATCCATAAAAGTTGCATTATATTTGAGTAAAGAAATCACTCATGCCACTACTTCTTCAACATCAAAACTACTTACCCATCCTATTACTCCTAACATTTTTTGTTCATTTTCCTTGGGTGCATTTGAACTAGCAAACCCTGATTCTCTTCTTTTCTTTTAGCTGCCCTCCTATCTAAATCTACCCTTATCTCTTCCAAAGGCCCAGATTAAGCAGTTGGGCTCGTTTGCTTCTCTACCTATCTACTCATCTGCCAAGCTTGAGCTATTTGGACAGACCTTTATTCTCTATTCTAAGACAAGTAAATTGAAATATGAACCTGGCCAAGATTAAGCTGTTTTGGCCATTCATGAACCATGATAAGAGTCAAGAAACTGTACATCGTGAAATTCTTCAAAATATGGAATCTTTGCAGCATGGAAAGGATGAACATATTTGGCACTTCTCGAGTCAATCATGAAAAATGAAATCTATTGGTATAGGAACCTAACAGATTGCACAATTCAAATCCTCAAGGTTGGCTTGCCTTCCATGATTGCACACTTCATATCCTCAAGGTTCAATACAGTTTCTAAAGACAATGAATTACACAGTTACAAAAGGAAAGACTAGAAATATTGCAGGGTCAAGGAAGGAGATGGCATGTGTTAGGAAAGTTTTAGATCAAGGTCAAAACAAGACATCACAAGCACTGAATGGAATGATAAGTCTTAAGAATTGGCATGATTACTTGACGATAGTAAATCATAAGCTAATGGATTGTAGATTTCTGTGGTGTCGTTTTTTAGAATTTGAATTCAGATATTCCACAGTTTTCATTTTTGCTTTGTCGATGTTTTGAGTCTAGACCAAGACTCATCATCAGGATTTGATTTTACAAAGAAGAGAGGCAGTGGTGATAAATATGTTTTATGGTTGTGTGAGATGAAAATTATGCTAGCCGACTAACCCTAGATTTTTGCTATTTAATATATTATTATAATTTTTCTTATTTATTATAAGGTTCTTTTATAGCTAATTGTAATTTGTACTTAATTGTGATTTATAATTAATATTTGTAATTATTAATTTATTTTATTTGTATTTAATTGTATATATGAATAATTTCTCTTATAAAGTTCTTTTTATAATTAAGTTCTTTATAATTAATTAATTAATTCGTTTTGAATACATTGTTTATATTTGTTTTTACGAATTGTGTTAATTGCATTTATAATTGTTTTTTGATTAATAATTAATTATTTGTAATTTTTAATTTACTTGTAATTTATATTTAATTGCAAATTTTAATCAATTAATTAATTTTTCTTTTGATATATTATAAATACTAAATTTATTCATTATTTTTTGGATATATTAATAAATAAATAATTAGTTGATTAATTAATTAATTAATTAATTATTAATTAATTAATTAATTAATTATCTGTAATTTATAATTTATTGTAATTTATAATTTATAATTTATAATTAATTTATTGTAAAATGCATGAATGAATGAATGAATGAATTTTTTATTTATTTGCAATTTTATAATTTATGGGATATATTTAATAAATTATTAATTAATTATTGTAGTTTTAAATCTATTGTAATTTATAATTGATTGCAATTTTTAATTAATTAATTAATTAATTTAATTAATTTATTTTAGGATATATTATGAAGTACTTTTAATTGCTTGGATACATTATTATTATTTGTTTTATGTGTATGAGAATTGTTTATGCAATAATTTCTTTGTTTATTTTTATTTTTTATTTATTGTAATATTATAGTAATTTTGTTTATATTTATTTAATTCTTCAAAGCTTTAGTTACTTAGGAGATTAATGAATTATTGATGTTGAGTTTCTTAGGCTTATATGGTTGTAATAAAGGTTTTATAGGGTTAGGAGATTAATGAATTAATTATAAATTAGAGTAAATTAAAAACTACAAATAATTAATTATTAATCACAAACAATTATAAATTACAATTAACACTAATTCGTAAAACAAATATAAAAATGTATTCAAACAAATTAATTAATTAATTAATAAATTACAATTAAATTATAAAGAACTTAAATTATAAAAGAACTTATAAATTAGCAATTTATTCATAGATTACAATTAATTACAAATTACAATTAATTATAAATTACAAATAATTAATTATAAATCATAATTAATTACAAATTACAATTAACTATAAAAGAACCTTATAATTAATAAGAAAAATTATAAAAATATATTAAATATCAAAAATCTAGGGTTAGTCGGCTAGCATAATTTTCATCTCACACAACCATAAAACATATTTATCACCACTGTCTCTCTTCTTTGTAAAATCAAGTCCTCATGATAAGTCTTGGTCTAGACTTGAAATGTCGACAAAGCAAAAATGAAAACTGTGGAATATCCGAATTTAGATTCTAAAAAATCATAAACTCCTATAGACAAAAAGGATTCTCCAAAAATCAAAGCATGGCAAAAAATTTGGAGGGGGGTTGTAGCAGCTACAACAAGATGTAAGCGTGGGAAAGTAAGGTTGTTGTGGGCACACATGCTTTTTGGGAAATTAATATAGGGGAGATGACATTGTTTTCGGATGAATCCTAGAAACAATTGTCTCGTTTGAGTGAAAAAATGATCTTCATGATCTCCAAATCTTTATAACAAATTTGGGAGAAGTAAATGTTTGTGATCATTAGAAGGCCATGGATGAGACAATGTTTTGGAGATAGTGGAAGGACAAGGAGCATTGGCCAAATTCTCCTCAAGAATTTCCATGGGAGGATTTGTAAGAGGCATTATGGGATAGGAGGATTAGGTGCTCTAACAATGATGACATTTTGAGATGGGCCAAGTTTCGAATTGGCTCTTTTACCCTAAAAGAGGCTTACTCAATTATTAATGATCATTTAAATATGTCAAGGTATGTGATTTGGATTCATATATGGTATGGAGCTTGGTGGCCAAAAATTTCATTTTTTGTGGTTAATTGCATGGTGTTGGCTTCTCGCTTGTAATAGAATTATGAGGAAATATTATGAACGACTTTCACTATGTTTTCCCTATTTCCAAGTGTTGCAAAATGTGTATCCATATATCTCTTGTGTATGTTCTCATTAAAGGTATGGGTTATCCTTAATTTCCTTTTTTGTATTGATAGGCCCAATCAAGAAAATATCAATACTATGGTTGACCAATGGAATTATATGAAGTTTAAGAATTCCATAGTCACCAGGGCATGGACACTTGTGATCAGATTTATCCTAAGTAATTTACAGAAGGAACAAAATTATCATATTTCCCAACAAAAGAAAAAAACAACTAAGGTGGTTAGAGATCCATTTATTTCAAATTTAAGAGAAACCCTCCTAATTGTTTCATGGTCCTCTAATGATTAGAAGGTGGATGGGACAAAAGTGAGATTCAAATCTTATAGTTAATAATTATTTTACCCTTCCTTAACATAATTTTATTAAATTGAACTTTGATGAGACATCTAAGGGCAACCCTAGACTTGAAGGGTTTGGGGGTGTTTTTGGTGATGAAAATTCTTCTCCCTTGAGAATTTTTGTAATGAGTTGTTGGATAGCAAGTAATAATTTGGGAGAATTATTGGAATTGGAAAAATGCCTCCAACTTGCTATTTGGGATGGTTTTCAATTTTTATAGGTTTATGGGGATTCTCATATTGCAATACAATGTATTCATAAATTCTTGAATGAACAACCCGCAATGAATATTGTGAAGAGTTTGATATTAGAGGGGGTGGTGACAAACATCCATACTCTACTAGATAATCTGGAGTATGAAATTGTTTAACATATTATAAGGACAAGAAACAAGGCTGTGAACGTTTTTTCCAACATGGGGTGCTACTTCAAGGATTTGAATTTGGATGAACCTTGGCCTTTGACTACTTAGGTTAATGAAATGAATGTTATGCATTGTTTTATATAGGGAGACAATGAAATCCCCAATGGTGGTGTACAAATAGAGGCTACAAAGGTATTGGATAGAGCACGTTTGTAACACTTGTATTACACTAGGAAGGAGATGGTAAGATGGTTCTAATGCTCAAATAATTGTTATGTGTTCCATCTAGTATGTAACATTTTCAGTCAGGGTGATGAATGGAAATTAGTTGAGACTTGTTATACGAGGAGGCAAGGTTCTTACCTCAACCTCCATCTCTAGTTGTCTTTGGTCCTTAATTTGTTGGTTGTATTATTTCTCTATTTCAGTTATGTTACATTGGGCCTCTATCTCTACAACCGTGGGAGTATAATGTTTGGTTTGGGTCATCCTTTTGTGGGAGGTCTATTTTGGTGGTAGCTATTTTGCATTTCCTTTTGTTTTCCATTGGGACACCATTCTACCTATTTCTTATTTATATTATTTTATGGGTGTTTTATGCTCCATTGTGGTGGTTAATTCGGTCTCTTTGGATCAATAGTTGTTGGTCTCTTTCTGAGGTGGTGATGGAAGTTTTTAGTAAGGTGTTCGATTTATTTAGTCTATTTTCAATGAGATCTTATCTAGGATTTTCCTTTTTGTTTGTATCTCTTTAGTTGTTAAATTTTATGTCATTACTTCAGGGTTCGGTCATCCTCGTGTCTTGTCTTGTAGATAAAGGCTTGGTAATGACCTTGCAGTGTGGGGAGATTAATAATTTCTTAGGTATGGGGCCTATTGGATGGTTTTATTCTAATGATCTCATTATCTATCAATCTGGTTTTCAAGGTCTTCCTCGTTGTTTTTCCTCCTCCTCTATTACCATAGGTTTGGTTAGTGGGTGTCTATCTATAGTTATTATCATGGCCTCGAGACAAAGAACGATCAATTAGCTAGGTGGTGGAATTGATATGTAGAAAAGGGTCCACCCTTTCTCTTATGATATAGTGGGTACAACTTTCAATTTCGTTCCTCCAGAAGTGCGTCAACAACTCCTTCACATGGAAAGTATGGAGGTAGGGAATTATCCATACTATTTTGATATGAATTGATGGGAAAATATGGTAAATGGCTTCCTAATTTGGGTATATTTCACAAAATAAGATTTCAATTTATGGGTTCATTATCTTTAAACCAATAAACCACACCGCTATAAGGTTAAGCAGGTAGAAGCATACAATGTTTTTCTGACTTTGGAGGATGTCAAAAGGATGTTACATAATTTGTGTTTCTCTTTGGATAATGTTGATTCTCATTTGGTGAGGGTGGATACTTTTTCTCAATGATTTTGGCTTGAGATATCTCTCGGATCCTCCAACAAATAGTGTGCAATCCCCTAATTTGATCTCCTTCAAAATTGATTAACTTTTGCTAACATGTACCATTGGTTTTCATAGTGGCAATGGATTTTTATTTTGCATCTTTTGGAATATCATACAATGGTGTTTATATGTTTTTAGATTCCAAGAAACAATGCCTTGGTTTGTTTTGGAGTTCTACGAAGTTGTCTTCATGGTGTTTGGTTTGTGGGCATTGTACTGCATCAAAATTTTTGCAACATGTCGACAGGGCTATTAAAGTCTCATGGGAATGTTATGGTGCTTTATTTTGAAGTCTAGATGTCAGGTTGAATGTGTCTTCTCCGATTCTAGTTTGTCAATAGGATTTTACTTCTTGAAGTATTGTAATTCTTTAGGATACATGGGAACTATCCAGTGGAAGATTAGTCTGCCTTAGGGTTTTCTTTTCTAGGATATGTTAAACAGACATGGGAGCGAGAAAGATATGAATGATAAAGCATGCATTACAATTTTTATTCAGAAATGATACATATTTATAGTACATGTGGTAATCGTTGGGATTCACATCCCAAGGTCCCTTGGACTACTTAGTCTCTTTAGCTTCCACACTAACCCATTTAGGATTAGGTGTCCAACATTTCCCCCCTTAATTCGAAGGGTTATGTATGAGTCCAAGAAGAGAGTTGAAATACAAAATGTGCAAATATGCATGGCAGCCCAAGGCTCAATGTGCTCTCTGAAATGTTGGTATAAAAAGGAAGTGGTTTAAGGATGACCACCAACACTAGAACACTTAGTGTAGTTCCCGGAACTCTTCCAAAACTGGCAAGAAGCTGGAGTCTTCTACTAGAGGAAGTGATCCTATTGTTTTGATGAGGGAAACCTTCAACCATAAAAGGGAGGTCTCACCCCGCATAAAAGGTAAAACTTCAACCTAAAAAGGGAAGTCTCAACCTGTGATGGTTTAAGGATGACCAACAACTTTGGAATGCTTAATGCAATTCTTGGAACTCTTCCAAAACTTGCAAGAAGCTGGAGTCTTCTACTAGAGGAAGTGTTCTCAATTGTGTTCCCGGAACTCTTCCAAAACTGGCAAGAAGCTGAAGTCTTCTGCTAGAGGAAGTGTCCCAGATTGCCAATTGTGGCATGTTCATGGGCATCTTTGTCTCTGGCTACAACTTTGAAACTGGTGTGGCAGGTTGTGGCTCAGGCTTGCTTGATGTGTTTTTGAAGCTTGTAGATGACCATCATTTCCCCCCCTATCAGATACAAGGTGAGATGATCGAGAAAACTCAACTACAAGACTGCTCAATATTCTGGAACAAGTTCTGACATGTGTTTGGAATATCTTCTTGGCTGTTGATGCCCATTGCCAAGAAGCGATCCATCCAAGATGAATCTTTTTTCTTGCAGGACGTCTGTTTTTGAAGCATCTGTTTGAAGAATGACTGGTTTTATGACAATGCTTACATGGAAGAAGATCAAAACATTGATCTTTCAGATGGCCAACTCGATCACAGTGTTGGTAATTCACAATCTGTTGTTGTTGTTGTTGTTGCTGTGGAAGAGGAGCAGAGTCTGGAACAGTTGAAGCTGAACTGTCATAAGGAGCAGGTGAACTGTCATGAATGAATCCAACACTCTGAAACTGAATGGGCTTGGCGTAGTCTGGAATATGAAAGGAAAAGTCCTTGTCATATCCAATACCAGTTATGTGCTTCTTGTGGACAAGCTGTTCCTAAGGTCTGATGATGGGCTTGGGAAGTGCAGACTGAACTTCTGCATCTCCATGTAACCTTGCTACTTTGTTTGGTACTAAATCTGAATGAATTGTAACATTATTAACATGCTGCTGATGGGTGGTTGTCTTAATGTTTTGAACAAGAACAGGTTCAGAATGGTGTCTATTTTGATGTAGCTCTTCTTGCTGTACCTATGATTCAAGCTGCAAAAAATCAATATTTTCCTGTGCATTTTGTAGACATGTCTTAATTTCTGAAAGAGATCCTTTGCTGATTTGTAATGTGTCATCAACAGTAGATTGTATTAGAGTTTTCAAAAACTCTAATACTTCACCAATTTGATCCATTTTCCCCAAAAAAAAAAGCAGTGCCTTAATGATACTTTGAGCTCCTCAGAAAGCTAAAAGCTTCTTGGAAAGATATTTCAAGCTTCTTAAAACATGGAGCATTACTTTAATCAAAAATCCAAATTTGATGCAAAGACTAGCCAAAACTATTCCACAGTCAATAACAAATCTCCCTTGGTGAGGTGTGGTTCAGACTTCTCCAAAAAATATGACAATAAGAAAATCATGGGAGCACGATATATGGGCGTGAACGTCTCCAAATCATATTGAAATGTATATTATACTGACAACATGGATGCCAACGACCATTCACATCACTTTTCTCAGGCTGCCTAGTGGTTGCTAGCCCATATATCTGTGGTCCAGACAATTTGTTTCAAGAATGAACTGGAGCATAAAATCAAATTGGGATATGCCAATGCAAAAATATATATAAGTGTGAAGATGAGCGCTGTCCTCAACCTCAAACTTCAGAGCATCTGGCTGCTGTGGAAGTCATGAGTCTTAAACATATAATTATTTTGCAAAACAAAATTAACAGTTTTGATACGACACCAAAGAAGCTGCTTGCATCAGATTCTCGTCTTCGTCCTGATCGTAGTGCACTAGAGAAGGCGTAGTGGCAACTTCTCCAGTTAATGTGAAACACCTGGGAGTGAAAGGTTGATTTTTTTTTTCTATACATCTCTTTTCTGCCCGTTTTCTTTCCTCAAAATTCGATTTACTCATAAAGAAATATCTCAGAATCAAATGGGCATTAAACGACACGCATGTAGATAGCCAAATTGAATTCTGCGATAGAATTTCATCCAAAAACTCAAATTCAGAGAAATGACAATGATAATGCTTCCCTGCTCAGAGGAATAATTATCTCCGGATGTCAGACCCTGTAGAGGGGCGGCCCTCTTGCTCTCAAAGCCGTTACTACGCCTTCTGTCATATGTGCCCTTTACCCCATGCCATGAACGCCAATCACTGCTGAGAAAAGATTTTTGCAGCAGCCCAATTTCTCACAGTTATGTGAGCTCAGAATCTATTGTGTGAGAAGGGCTAGAGCGGAAATGGCTTCTCTTTTATGATCCAAGGACAGGTGCTATGAAACCCCGCAAAAAGGCGATGACATGTGGGTGAGGTCAAAATCAAAAATGACGGTGAGATTTCAGACTCCTCAATTCACACCCATGAAAAGGTTCGACTTCAAAGTAAAGCCGACACCAGTGCCCAAACAAATCCCACCTATCGAACCCAACACGCCTACGCCTACTCCGTCTCCCTCGTTTAAGCAGAAGTCGCCCATTTTTCCATAAGTGCCCTGTAAATATATTGTTCAACACAAAAGTGCCACTGCTTGGGAACAGTTGAATATCTGAAGAATCAATACAAAGATATTATCACCAAAAAAGGCCGTAGCCGTAAGTTTTCCACTATTAAGCCTGTAATTAACATCCCAGACCCAACTTTAGGTATCATTGTAAAGGATTGTCATATAGAACAGTAGGGATAACATTCGACTCTTAAAGCAAAAGGAAGCATGATACTGTGGTGCATTGTCCAGTATCTGTGAATAAATTGACGAGATGATGAACCTTCTACCCGCAATGCAAGTTGGAAGGAGGAGCCGCTTGTAAGAAGGGTCTCCGAATCCCGTAAGTCAAGCCATGCTCCTCGGTGCCTCCTCGCTCTAGGAGGGTTTGCTATGCAGAGATTGGGAATTTTTGTGTTTCTTTTGTTCGGCTCGCAATCAAAACCTCTACTAGGTATTCTAGATTTAACCTTTTCTGTCACTATTAGTTTCTTTTAAGAGGATACAATGTCATTTTGTTCCATTCTCGTTGCCAAAGAATTTCATTAGACCACAGCGATTTCAAAAACTCAGACAGCATTACATATACGGATACTAGACAGCATTTCAATGTCAAACTCCAGCGTTCTGAATATGCATATTTTCGCTTAATCTGCCAACTTTTTCATGAAGGAATGAAATAATCATGACATCTTCGTTAATTGAGAGCGTATTCCCGAGATGAAATCCCAACAATGACTGACTTCTTCTCTGTCACCACAAACCATAAACCCCAAAAATCGAAATAGTGTATGCATAAAGCATACGACTGTACAGTCGACTCAATATATATATCACACAACGTTTTTTTTTTAATGCCACATACCAGACATACATATCACACAAGGTTTTTTTTAATCCACTCAATATATATATCAAACCAGAACATCGTTTCATATCCGTTCATATATCAAACAACATTTTTTAATACAGATACCAGAACATCGTTTCATATACCAGACAACAATGGAAAGAGAAGATACGGTACAAAACCTTCAGGCGTTCTTTGTCAGGCAGGCGTTTCCTTCAGGAAGCGTTACTCTTTCAGTCGTTATTGTGAGGTAGCGTTTCCTTCAGGTGTAGGATAGAGGAGCAGAAGGCAGGCAGTGCTGGTCAGGTGGCAGCTAAATTCTAGCTGAGGAAATATTCATAAGTAATGGCAGAAACCATAAAACAAATGGTTCAAATATCAGCAGGGTAGGATATCGCCTGCTCTGATACCATGTTAAACAGACATGGGAGCGAGAAAGATATGAATGATAAAGCATGTATTAAAATTTTTATTCAAAAATGATACATATTTATAGTACATGTGGTGACCGTTGGGATTGACATCCCAAGGTCCCTTGGACTGCTTAGTCTCTTTAGCTTCCACACTAACCCATTTAGGATTAGGTGTCCAACACGATCTTATTCTCATAGAAAATGTTTATGGCCATGCTTGATCCACCACTTTCTATGTAATCAATGATTTTGAAATGAAATATAATGATATATATTCACACACAAAAAAATCCTTGTATATGACGATCTAGGTAAATATACTTGAAATCAAATTATATTAAAAGTTGATGTGGCTCAATTTAAATGTAATTAAAAAATATACATATTTTCCAGAACTAATAATAACAATAACAATAATAATAAATATGATATAGAAAATTATTAAAAAATGAGACCTCATTATCCAGATAGATGTGTCTATTTTAGAGTATGAATTTTAAAATTTTAATTTAATCATCAATAATTACTAATGTAGCCATATAAATTAAATGGGTCATAAACATTGATAGGCATAAAAAAAATTACCTCATGAATTATTTCACATTACCAAATTTAAAAAGAATTGTAAAAATGTACTAAATTAAATAATCTATTCATTTTTTTTATTTGGTCGATGAGACATATCTAGGGGGATTGAACTTTCAATCAGTTCGTTACACAAGGGATTGCCAACATGGGTTTTTCCAATTTTGCTACCACATGTGGACAACTAAATTATAACTTTATTTTAAACTATATTATTATTATTACTATTAACAATAATGGTTGTTTTCTATATATATAAAATATTGATCCATAGACCACATAAAGAGTATATAATTGAAATACTTGTCTATGAAACATATACAAATTTGGGATTGTAGAAGTATGCTTATAATGCTCTAAGGCCTATCATTATCCCTTATTGCTATATTCATACTGTAAGTTCTACAAAATACCTGTACTATAAGAATACAAAAACATTTGATAAGGCATTATTTAAACTAAGAAACATCTCATGCTATCTCTTGCATCTAGAATAATCTTGGTCATCGTTGGTTTCCTCACCTCCCTGGTGCTTCTCCTCCATATTGATCCTACTATTTTTCTCCTCTTCTGCACCTTCTAAAAATCCATCGATTAGGTCTTCGTTTCTCAAAATATTCCTTTGTTGCACCTTAATTTCTCCATATTCTAAATTAACTCCCAGATTTGATGATATATCTTCCTTAATATTTTTATTCCTTATCACGTGGTAGAATTTCATAGTTTAAAAGAGTTGGAATAGGGATATAATTCATTGAATTAGTTTCCCTATTTATCTTTATATTTTTCTGCCTCATTTTAATATTGCTTATAGTTATCTGAGAGATCCCAATTATCATTACTTTTTTATAGTTTCCTTTATGCATCAGAATGAGTCCCATACATAATGTTAACTACTTGGACTGATTGTTTGTAATTATCTCTATATTCCAAGTGTATAATAATTCTTTTAGTTATTCACAGAAAACAATAACCCCTTCTGCTCTTGCCACTCGTGGATTTCCTTTGGATGATCCAATTAAAAAGAGGATCATTTTTTTATAATTTTTCTTCCAACCTTAAAAATTATTAGAATCTAAAGGGAGCTTCCATCTACTACTTGTTTTATGTTTCCTAGAGAGAGTTGACATTAATATTTGCTTCTTTTTGAATTTTATAACCCATATTTTCTCTTTATCAGTCCATGTTTTTCCTTCAGGTATCTTAGATTCCCTTGGTTGATAAAGCTTCTAAAAGTAACAATCCTACTTAAGTGGCTACTTCATGGGGAGTTGTTTCTTTTTGTTTCAAAATGGCATGATTCCTAGCTAGCCATATTTTCTAGCATAAATACTTTGGGAGGGCTGCCTAAAAATACTTTCCAAGAATTTTAGATTGAAGGGTGCTCAAATTTCTTTTTTTCTATCCTTGCAACATCTTTCTCCAACTATAAATTTTTTTATTAATTGTTTAGACTTGTTCAAAACATAATTTCCATATTCAAATTAAAAAAATAGAAGTCTATAATATTCCTCTGATCGCCGGCATAGAACACAACAATTAGGACCCTATATTCCTCTTTTCCTTAAGTGATCAACAGTTAAAATTTTCCCATATATTACTAGCAAAAAAATAAGTTCACTTTAGGAATACCATATGAATTCAAAACATCCATCCAAATTTTTGATATTGGTCGGAGAAAGTCATTCAAGAGAAGAGTTTTGTAACCATGCTTTATCGAATATCTAGTCTAGATCTCTTTCCGTTATCTATAATCTGACTTGTGGACAATAGTGGGGTCCAAACCTCTTAGCACTTTAAGGAAAGTTATCTTCTATTTAATGAGCTCTAAGGGAACAATGGGAATGTCCCATCCTCTCAGTATCCCAAAGTCTTTTTCCCATATAAGAAAATCATGCAGAATTTTATTTCCCCTCGATCTTAACTAATTTTGGATTCCTTGTAGATGGTTGGAAGAGAGCATCGTTTCCCCATTTTGTTTTCAAATTGAACTAGATTAATCTTCTTCCTATTCCCAACTCTTCACCTTATATTTTCTATAATAAGGGAGTTGTTGTCTTGTGCAACTTCCATATGGGTGAACCATTTTGGTTCCACAAATTTTCCACATTGTTCTAAATAGACCTACTGAAATATTTATGGATTAGAGTTTCCTTCCACCAAGATTCTTGTTCTGTTATCAGCCTCCATACAATTTTTTATTTTAGATCAAGATTCATCTAGAAATGATCTTGCATCTATAATTCGCCATTTTATTTTGGCTCCTTTATCACATTCCAACTAACCATATGTAACTTTTTAATGTTTTGTTCCCCCTTGGCATAAAATAATCTTAGCAATCTCCCTATTTGATTTCTGATTCCAGTTGGAGCCAATAGATTTGAACATTGGAATATTAAAAGGGTTGAAATAAATTTTTTTATGAGAATGAATCTCCCTATTAGATTAGCCATCTTCATCCCCATATCTCTAGCTTCTTATAAATTTTCAAAAGAATGGTGTCCCAATCCTTCATAGGGGTTGTACCAACTACTATTGGAGTACCGAGATAATTAAAGGAGCATCATTTTGATATGAAAGGAAAGTAAAAAATGGTAGATATTTATTTAAGAAAATGATCATTGTAGTTCCAACCATAAATTTGGATATTTTGTTTATTTATGTCTTCTCCTAAATATTTTAGAAAGATATCCAACACAACTTTAGATATTTTTTCTATGATTCTTGAAGACCACACCATCATTAAGGTATCATATCCAAATTGAGAATGGTTCAAAGCCTCAACATTTCTAGATATGTGGATACCCTCTATATGACCTTCCCTCCTTTCAATTTGCAATCTTTTGCTTGATGATTTTGCCATAACAATATATAGTATGTTGATTTTTCCATGGGCCATAGATCTGGTCTATGGCTAACCAAGCACACAAACATTCTAGGAATCCAAAACTTATAAGAACTTTGCAAAACATAAATATAAAACAATGAAATCAATTAAGTACATAGATATATTGAGCCCAAACCTTGATTTTATTATTATTCCATTAATAAAATAATCATGGGGAACCCATACCATGGATCGTGGCCCTTTAGATTACTAGTACAACTCGTGTACATATTATACAAATTAGGGCTCGAGTTCAAATGTATTAGATCCTCAGTCTTCCCCTCACATCTAAAAAATACATGACTTACTTGCTTATGTAACCAACCATTTCTATCCAATTTTCCAATACAAATATAAGTTACTCCTTTAATGTCTTTGTCTAATCAACTACTCATAATGTATTTACTAGTTCAAATGCCTTGCATATGTCAACTCCAAATCAATTCATCTTCTCATAGTGGTCATTTTCCTTCAAGATCATTGTATGATCAACCTTCCAACTAGCTATTAAATCCATCATTCATGAAAAATGGTAAGAAATAGATCTCACCAACCATTCTTCTCCAACATTTGACCCCTACACATTGTCCCACAACCTTCTCTCTCTTCCTAAGTCCGTTGATGCCCTTATTTGAAGTTTTAGGTCAATTTCAACCTCTTGTAGGGCTCAACCTTACCACAGAGCACCTATGCAACCTTGTGATGCCTTCCAACCCTCCACAACAAAGTATGGGGCTTGTTGGGCTTCTTTCTATGGATTTACCCTCCTCCCTTTGCATAGAAAAAAACTAGATCTTAAACATAATTTTGGTGGTTTCTTATTCACCTTATCTTAGCCTAGATATAACCCTTTTAGGTCATGGATCACGCTTAGAAATTTTTCCTATCTACTTGGGAAAACTTGACCTTTTTTCAACACAAAACAAACCATAAAATTTTATTCCTTGTTTTTGGGCCTTCTCTTGAGGCTTTGTGTCTCCTTCTTGGGTTAATGTAGACGCAATATGAGTTGCTATTTTTGTTATATTCTCACTCGTGGAAACCCTTATCTTTCCCTCGTCCCTTTTGTTCACACAAGCTAAGGCACTCTACCTCCATTAATGTTACATTAGCACAACCAAATATCATTTATTGGCCTTATAGTAAGACCTAAACCAAGCTTGGCCTTTCCCTCTAACACTCCAAGATCTCAAAACCCTTGCTCATCCTCTAACCTTTGACTAGACCTTCTCAGAATAGGAGTTGTGGCATTCTCACGGGCACCTAATCCTCCATCAATAGAACTTGGTCCTCTACTAGGGTACTCCTTGCAAAAGAGAAGTCTTGTCTCTCTTGTACACCATAAGCCTCTCCTTTGGCTCCTCTAATTATTCTTTCTTTTTGGTTATTTATGAACCCTCTATATTTTATGGTTATAGCCTCTCAACCCATTATAATAAATAATTAGTTATTTTAGGTTCTAAACCCATTGCTTTAGGTCCAAAACCCCAACTTTGGGTAAATTTTCCAACCAATTCCTTCTAGTGGGTTTCCTTCTCTCGGAAATACATTCAAAGCTACCCAAAATTCTAAAATTCCCTCTTAGTGAGGAAGGTATTTCCTTCACACTTCCATATCCATGACTTTCCTTGTATGCCCATGATCATCCTCACATGAGTCATTACTTTCCTTTATGTAGCCATATTTTTCCTCGCATAGTGCATGAATGTCCTCACATGCAACATGCCTTTTCCTTGCACCACCATGAATGTTCTCACCTAGTCTATGGCTAGCCTTTCATGGGTTGAAAACTCCTATGTCTCATTAGAACCTGAAAATTCAAACTTTGAGAGGGTAGCTGACAATCCTTCATAGTATCTCTCTAAAACTAGTCTCCCTCTGAGTCTATACAACCTTCACTGACTCACTCTGCTCACTACACACACTTTGATCCATGTTCTCTTCAAAGTAGCTCTGATACCATGTTGATTTTTCCATGGGCCCTATATCTAGTCTATGGCTAACCAAACACACAAACACATTAGGAACGCCCAACTTACAAGCACTTTTCATAATGGAAATCTAAAACCATGAAATCAATTAATTGAATAGATATAACGATCACTAACCTTGATTTTTTATTATCCCATTAATAAAATAATAATGAAGCTCCAATACCATGGATCATGTCCCTTGATATCACTAGTACAACTAGTATACATTGTATATAAATTAGGGCTTGAGGTCGAATCCATTAGATCCTAAATCTACTGACTATGTTAAGAACAAAATACATGAATTACTTGCTTATGTAAACATCCCTTTATGTCCACTTGTATTTGATGTATCTACTTATCCTTTTCCTCCAATATATAGATAAATTTCTCCTTTAATTTCTCTATCTAATCAACTACTCACAATGTGTTTACTCTTTCAAATACCTTGCATATATCAACTCAAAATCAACTCAACTTCTCACAATTGTCCTTTCACTCAAGATAATTGTATGATTAACCTTCCAATCAACTATTCAATCTACATTTATGAAAAAAGTTCAAAAATACATCTTAGAAACCCTTCTCCAACATTTCATTCCTTCACGCTATCCCACAACCTTCTCTCTACCTTAAGTGCTTCGCTGCCTCCATTCCAATTTTGATGCCAATTTTAGCCTCTCATAGGGTTGGAACTTATGATAGATCACCTGTGTAACCTTATGAGGTCCTTAGGTCCTCCACTATAGGAAAATATGAGGCTTGTTATGCCTCTTTCTAGGGCTTGACCGTCCTCCCTTTGCACATAATAAAACTAAACCTTAAAAAATAATTAGTGGTTGCTTATTCACATTATCTTAGCCTAGATAGAGCCCCTTTAGGGCATGTATCACACACAAAATATCTACCTAATAAAAATCAGCCTCTTTTCAACACAAAATGGGCCATAAACTTTTGCTCCTTGTTGCAGTTGCTCTTGAGGTTTTGCATCTCTTTATTGGGCTAATGTAGGCATAATATGAGTTATTATTTTGGTTTTGTTCTCACTCATGGAAACCCTTATCTTTCCCTTGTCTCTTCTATTCACATGGGCTGAGGTACTCAACCTCCTTCAAGGGTTACAATAGCATGGTCATATCTCCTTTATTAGCCTTAGATTAGGCCCTAAACCAAGGTTGACCTTGCCCTTCAACCCTCCAATTTCTCAAGACCCTTTCTCCTCCTTTAAACATTGACTTGGCCTTCTTAGAATAGGAGTTGTGGTCTTCTTAAGGGCATCTTGGCCTCCATGAGAAAAACTCGACGCTCTACTAGGGCACACCTTGTGTAAGAGAAGTCATATCTCTCTTGCACATGATGAACCTCTCCTCTCACTACTCTATTTACTCTTTCTCTTAGTGTATTTATGAGCCCTCTAGATCTTAGGGTTTTAGCCTCTAAACCCATTATAATAAATAATTATTTATTTTATGTTCTAAACCCATTTATTGTGACCAAAATTCCTTTTTTTTCTTTGTATATTGTTGGTGAGTATACATTATATATTCTTAACTCCACAACGTATTTTTGTTTCAACTATCAATATAACATTATCTTTTATCACGGTTTCTACAAATATCAAATTGACCTTTGATCCTAGGTAGTACAAAAATCCCTAGAAGCCACTCTAGCACTTTTAGGGACTTCAATTCCTTTCTTCCATATTTTATGTACTACTTCTAACATGTCTTTTTCTTCTAGTTCATCTCATGGACATAGAAAATGGAGGGTTTAATTTCTTTTATTAAATCATGCATAACTAACACTTTTCTTCTCTTTCCTAAACCTTTGTTGTTCCAAGAGGCCACTTTCATTATTTACCAATCCGGAGGACAGACTTACCTGTGTCCTTCTCTACACTTTTCTTTTCTTCTTGTTCATTTAGATTGTAGCCCTTATAGAAATCAAGTTTGGACTCGAAACCTAGTTGCTTTTCTTTTGCTAAAGCAATATGTCGAGCTTATTTTCCTAATTTTTTGTCAACCTTTCATTTCCCTTACTCTTCTTCATCATGCACCTCTATTTCTTAGTCTTCCCGTGATTGAGATTTTGATCTAGTGACTCTTATAACACTTGATACCACCTTAACCACTTATGCTAGGGTTTTTTCAGGTGTTTCTTTTTAATAATTATTGCAGATTTGGTTCATTATCTTGCATATTGTCTAACCAATGTTATGATCCTTCAAGACATATTTGAGTTTCCTTTTGTTTCTTGGTTGGGATTTTTCCTTCTGCTTGCACATCCTCTTTTGTGTCTCAATTTCCCCAACCTTTGTAGTTTTTTCTAGTGAAGCAGACTTATTTCCTGAAGTTGAAGGATTTTAGGTTATTTGCATTATTCTATTTTTAGGATTGTTCATTCCCCCCCTTTTCGTTTATGGGTTTTCCATGATTCCTCCTACAACTCTCAAGTCTCCTTTTTTTAATTCCCTTGCTTGAAATCTCTAGCAAAGTGCCCACATTAATGGCATTCTTTGCATTTAAAGGGAAACTACTCATAATCCAACTATTGAAGATGCTTCCAATATCCATTGTCCAACTAGATCTTAGTTGGAAACCACTTTTCTAAGTCAGCTTCAACACATCCTTTCACAATCATATATTTGAGTTGTTGGCTCTAATCTATCAATGTATCTCCCTAATGAGTTAGTTATCACTTTGAGAAAATCAATGCTCAGCATGAGATTGGTAATGATGTGAGTTTAACCCAAACTGGAATGGTTGAGGGGATGACTTCATTTTGATCAAATTCTAGATTCCACTGATTTAGATACAATCCTCTTGTTCCAAAGAAATATGGCCCATTCTTGAATGTCGAATCTTTCTCTTCTTTGGTTTGAAAAGGAAATATGAAAAAACTCCTTCCAACAACATAGGATTGCACCTCCTCCTGAATCAATAAGCCACTAGTCCATTGATTTTGGAGACAAACACAATCCCATGAACTGCCCCACAAATCCTCGTTCTGAGAAGGACCATGTATTGAAGGGATTTCATTATGGGAGCATTTTTTATTTTTTTTACTCGAGAGGGGATATCGTTACTTTTTGTTTTTAGTTATTGCACTTCACCCAATGTGTGGAAGGCTAAATCATCAGTTGAAGGCGAATGGGTAGGTATCCCCTTATGATAAACGTGCAAACCATAGGCCTTGCATCAACAACTCAACAATTTTAAAAGGCCTTAACTATACAACACCATGACAAGCTAGATCAACTGCTACGAGTATAGCTCAGCCTTCAAGTGGTCTACCAATCCTTGTCAAATTGTATAGATATCATGACCTACTTAATGTGAGGCATGCTATAGAGATGAAACAACAACCACCAATCCAATGTTTGCAATATCCCTTTTTCTACTCCAATAAAACATATGCGACAGTCTTGATATGCTACTACAAGTTTAGCGACACATGTCCCGAGCAATAATTGTTAAACTATTATTATTTATAAAAAGAATAAATATATGAGATCAACATATATACATTTAAAAATATGTAACAAGATTCTTAATTATGAAGATTCACTCCACTTTATCATGGAGATTCTTAACTTGGAAAGAGCCTTTATTAGAATACCATGGATTAATAATACCACATGCCAAAATACCATAACTTCATATGCCCATTTTTTTAATTAAGTATTTAATCAAAAGACTAAAAAATGGCATAACTGTTTTTAAGATAAATCTTAATTTTTGATTTGTGACTACCATTAAAAATATTCAAGAATGTTTCGAAAATAAATTTCTCCAAACCATATAATAATTATTGAGAATTAGATTAAAATTCTAAGAATCTTATTTCAAAATATACCCAATTTTACATAAATATTTTTTAATTTTTGAAAAGTTTTTTTTGTTGGTTTGATCTAGAGAGAATTTGAACCTTTAATCTCATTATTTACAATGTACTTCATGATGCCTCATAGGAAATTTCAATTTAAAGTATTATTCGTATTTTTGTTTTATATATATAATCTCCATAGTAAAGTGGGGTAAATATCCATAGTTAAGAATCTTGTTCCATGTTATATATATAGCATGGAGCAAGATACTTAACCAAAGATATTTACCCCACCTTACCATGGACATTATTAATTTGTCAATAAAATTTGTTCCAATGTCATGGCTTATCAATACCATATGCCCAAAAAATAACAACCCACTTCATATGTTACTTGTTCATATGAAATTTTTCTTAATTAATCACCATCTAACTGTTAACATAATTACAAAATAAACTCTAAAAAAAATTCACCAAATACACTTAAAAATATATTTCTTATAATATAATCTTACAAAAACATATAACATATAATTTTATTTCCAATGAGAAAATATAGGAAATATTTGAAAATATAAAAATTCAATAAAAACTATACACAAAGCTCTCAAAATTTATCAATACAAACTCTCTAAGTTCTGAATATCTATGAATAAACGTTCTATTTTCAAAGAGATGATGGAGATATGTAAAAATATAAAAATTCAAAAAATCCTGTACACAAAGCTCTCAAAATTTATGAATACATACTCTCTAAAGCTCTGAATAGCTATGAATAAACGTTCTATTTTCAAAGAGAGAATGGAGATATGTAAACTAAGAAAGGTATTTAAACCCTAAATTTGTTCTGTATATCTATGAATAAATGTTCTATTTTCAAAGAGACGATGGAGATATGTATGGAGATATGTAAATTAAGAAAGGTATTTAAACCCTAAATTTGTACAATGATAGCCACCTCATTTCAACATAATCTTCATGGATACAAATTTTATCCTTGGCCTAACTAAAGTTTAACTAACAAATCCTGAACTCATAACCTTTTCACTATTAAATAGCTTAACAAAATACCCTATTGGCTCTTTATTCTACATCAAATGGCCAGAATAAAAAATAAAATATTGTGCCCAAATTTCGATTGCAGAGGTTTCCACAAATTTTCTGCTCGGCTTATTTTCACCAAATTAGGAGCGGCACCTCCCATTCAAATTTTGATTGCAGAGGTTTCCACAAATTTTTTGCTCGGCTTATTTTCACCAAATTAGGGGCGGTACCTCCCATTCTCTATATTTCATCTGCTCTTCTTCCTCATGCAATTGCACCACCAGAAAGTTCAAAATAATTGTGAAAGTTCCCCATTCAAATGAATAAATGAATAAAATATTATGGCCCACTTTCGATTTCAGAGGGTTCCACAAATTTTAACTCAGCTTATTTTCACCAAATTAGGGGCGGCACCTCCCATTCTCTGTATTTAATCTGCTCTTCTTCCTCCTGCAATCGCACCACCTCAGTCTGTACTTCTTCCACCTCTGCAACTACTTCTTCGTCATGCAATGGAACCACCTCAGTCTGTACTTCTTCCACCTCTGCAACTACTTTGATGCTTTCATTCTCACGGTTGTGCCGAGCCGTAAACCCTAATTTATGATCTTCTCTGTTGTTGTGATGTACTTCTTCCACCTCTGGAACTACTCTGATGCTTTCATTCTGACGGCTGTGCTGAGCACTAAACCCTAATTTCTGATCTTCCCTGTTGTTAGGATGTACTTCTTCCACCTCTGCAACTATTTTGATGCTTTCATTCAGACCGTTGTGCCAAGACCTAAACCCTAATTTTTGATCTTCTCTGTTCGGATTCCAACAGCATTGCCCAGCAATACTCACTAATGACGTCTGATCTGCTCTGTTGTTGGGATTTCTTCCGCTTCGCCCACCTCTCATTCCTCGAAAATTTTGATCTTTACTATTGTTGGGATTCGAACAGCTTCGACCAGCTCTCATTCCGAGTACTTGATCCTCTCTTCATCCTCTCATTACGAATAAGTTCGTAGCCTCTCTCACGCTTTCAGCTTCATCTCTTCTTCCCCTGGATTCACTTCCCCTTAAGTTACGATCTTCTCTGTTGCGCCGGTGATTAGAACCTCCGCAGAGGCATTTTGGTCCTTGCATTCTTATCCAAGTTTAGAACACCTTCACTGTTGGATCAGCTAGTGAGTACGAATTGGTAAGGATGTCATACAAAACAATTGCCCAGAATGTGTTGGTGTAATTTTTGTGAATTATTTAATTTAAATATACAATAGAATTTATGATTTAGCAAAAGTCCAGAATCTCCGACGGCGTGTGAGCCTACTTCTTGAGTTTTATTATATTATATTGGGCCAAAGATCTACCAATGGGATTGGGATTTAAGGTTATTGTCCCACTAAATTTAAATGAAATTTCTTTGTTTATAGGACCAAAAATCTACTCCATGTAACCATTACTTATTAATATTTATAAAAAATACATACTCTACATTATTTAAATTAAACTTATAATATTTTAAAAAATACACATCCTTACTCTCCTATATATATATTATTTTCTTTTAGAATTTTAAATTTCTTTTAATTTTAAACAAACTCTACCGATTAACTATAGATTAATTAATATAAGTAAATTGGTGAAAAATTATAAAAATGAAAGGGAAAAAAAATTGAGATATAAAAATGGAAGTTGACATGGGAATTGTAGTTAAATAAATAAATTATTGATTAATTATAAAATTGAAAAGGGATCAAAAGGGTTAAAGTTGAATTATTATTATTATATTGATGTATGAGACTTCCTTGTTTGTGGGACAAGGGACCCACCACCATTTTGGTGTATGAGACCCTTTGTTTGTGGGACAAAGGACCCACCACCACATTGGTGTATGAAACCCCTTCGAATTAACTATAAATAAATTTCATATCAATTAATTATAAATTAGATATTAGTATTTAGGGTTAATCACGTAGTTAGGATTTGATGGGGGTTTCAAACAAACTAATATGGTTCATCCTAAGTACAAGGTGACAAGGGACCCACCACCATTTTGGTGTATGAGACCCTTTGTTTGTGGGACAAAGGACCCACCACCACATTGGTGTATGAAACCCCTTCGAATTAACTATAAATAAATTTCATATCAATTAATTATAAATTAGATATTAGTATTTAGGGTTAATCACATAGTTAGGATTTGATGGGGGTTTCAAACAAACTAATATGGTTCATCCTAAGTACAAGGTGATAAATCAATTGATCTGAAGGAATAAATAACATGGATGAATCATTGCCCAGATTTAGCCATTGGTAAATTAGTTACTTAGGAAAGTAAAAATTTATTTAAGAATAAGTGATAAGGAGATGTCCCTTAAATTGTTTAATATTTAGTTAGAAACTAACTCTTATGTAATAATTAAATATTTTATTTTGATAGTATAAATTGATTTTTTAATAATATTGTCTAAAAATAGTTAATTTATATAACATAATTTGTGGGAATTTGACTTATTCAGAATATATTTGGTTAAAAACTTACTGTTAGGAATTATCATCAAATATATTCTGATTAAGTCAAACCCTAACAAATTATATTATATAAATTAATTATTTTTAGATAATATTATTATATAAATTGATATTATAAATAATCAATTTATAATATCTAAATAAAATATTTTAACTATTACATAACACCTAGTTTCTAACTAAATATTAACAATTTAACAGACATCTCCTTATCGCTATTCTTAAATAATTTTTTACTTTCCCGAGTAACGAATTTACCAACGGCTAATTCCTTCATATCAATTGATTCCCCATCTTGTCCTAAAGATAAACCACATTAATTGGTTGTGATTAATCCAAAAAATGATATTTACATTATGGATCACAAAAATCTTAGATCTAACATAATTATAAATTAATTAATATAAATATATTACTGAATAATTACTTCATATCAATTAACTATAAATTAATTAATATAAGTAAATTAGTAAATGATTACAAAAATGAAGGAGAAAAAAGAAATTTGAAATATAAATATGGAAGGCCACATGGGAATTATAGTTAATAAAAATAAATTATTGACTAATTATAAAAATGGAAAGGATAAAACTCGATAAAGCTGAAATATTAAGACTCAAGATCACATTGGTCATTATCTACACACTCTTGTTCAGAGTGCATACATGGTGTTAGATTATTATTATTATTACCATATTGATGTATGAGATCCCCTTGTTTGTGGGACAAGGGACCCACCACCACTTTGGTGTATGCTACCCCCTTGTTTGTGAGACAAGGGACCCACCACCACTTTCGTGTATGAGACCCCCTTGTTTGTGAGACAAGGGACCCACTACCACTTTGGTGTATGAGACCCCCTTGTTTGCGGGACAAGGGACACACCTCTTCATAGTTATTTAACTTACAAAGGCATACATAATCTACCCCCCCTTGGTTTTTAACATGTGACCACTTAGGAGGAAACACATGCTCTTAACCATTAGACCAACGCAAGCTATAGATGACCTTAAATAATTCATGGGTTTTTTTGTTTTTTTTGTGTACTTATTTTTTGATTTAAAATTTTTTTAAGTATGTTAATTTTGGAATAGGATTTCTATAATTGTAATTTAATTATTAATATTTATTAGTTTGGATAGTGGGCATTTAAGCTCTACCAAATATTCTAAAATATTCATACTTGTTAAGCCAAGAGGCTCATTCTACAACCGTATGATGTCAAAGTTAAATTTTTGCAAAGTTAAATGTTTGTTCATGTCCGCATAAAAAATCTATAAAATCTATAAAAAAAAATAACTATACAAAATATTTAGATAATTTTTGCAAAGTTAAAGGTTTTCTCATGCCCCAAAATAAAAAATTAACTATACAAAACATTTAAATAGTGCGGGCTCATAAAAAAATTTGCACATGAAGAAATTGGATCCCTCTAGGTTCATGTTAGGTCCGTATTTAAAATGGATTTTATGTTGGTATACACAATTCAAAGGTTGAGATTATTTCCAAAGTAGTTATGCTCTTTTTGTTTTCTAATTAAATTCATTAATTAAAAAAATATCATATGAACAAATGTCATATGAAATGAGTTATGGGCATGTGGTATTGATAAGCCATGATATTGTAACAAAGCCTATTTACAAATTTGAAATCTCCATGATAAAAGAGATTTAATTCCATGGTTCAAAAATCTTGTTTATAATATATATATATATATATATATATATAATTAATTTAAATAAAGTTATAATTTAGTTATTTTTTAAATTTTAGCAATGTGAGATGTATAATGAACTAATTATTGATTGATATTTACTAGCCATTTAATTTACATGGTGTTTTAGTATATAAAATGGCTTAAAAATATATGGATATTTATAAATTTATATGGAAAATAAGGATTAAAAATAAAATTCTAGTAAGGGACTAGTTGTAATAAATATAATTTAGTCCAAAAAACAATGTGATTGCTATTAAAAAATGATTAAAGGTTGATTTTAAATAAAAATGAACTTTGTTTGATAAGAGGTATAAGTATTCTTAAATAGGTTGTCTCATTGATCAATAAACTATCAAAGTAAATAAATACATAGTTTATTGAGTAAGAGCAATCAATAGGAATAAAAGGTGGTTTATTCAATGTTTTGTCGCATTTCAGTTTATATGTCAAACTCTTTGAGATGTAGTGATTATTCTATGTTTTTTTGTTAATGTTTAGATTCTTTTTAGAGATAGATTACATTCTAGAATATGTGATATCATTTAGCGAATTTAGGATACTCTCTAGAAACAATGATTTTTTTGAAAAAGCTGATATATGTAAACAACCTCTTATTAATTTAAAGATTCTTCATTTTTTCTTTTTTCAAGAAAGAAAGGTGGTTTATTCAATGTAATATTTTTATTTTGACTTCTGACTCATGGGTTTATGCACTAAGTTAATTTCATTACATTGGGTTATTATTGGTTTTTTCATTATTGAGGATATTTATTCATATAAAACTTAAATTACATGTTAAATCATGGGCCTATCCACCATGTGAAGTTTCGTATTTTAGGTCATCATAGATTTCTAAAATGTATCGTTGTAACCAATATTTGATCTATAAACTATTTTGGATATTACACTAGACAGTTCATTGTTATAGCCCTTTTCCCCACCTTATGTCTAGATACATCCTCCTTAGTTTCAGAAAAGCATATAATGAGACCCTTTAAAGTGGAAAGGTAAAGGAGAAAGAGAGAATATATCAATGATGTTGGTCGAATCATGCCATAACTTATCTTACATGTGGGATGAGCCTGGCGTTCTTATAAGTTGAGGGAATGACAGCGTTGAGGATTGGAGATGAGATCACATTGTTACTAAGGTATATTGTGCCTTGTACTTCTTATACTAATAAGAATATAAATTATTTTCCTTCCAATATCTTGTTTATGATCTCAAAAGCTTGATCATGTTTTTGAATTGAATTTATTTATTAAGATAATATTCCTTCCACAGAGGAAAACATTATCTTTGTATGTTTGTGCTTGTGTCTAGGATATCAGATAAAGTAGTGGGATGTAACACACCCCCTTTCTGTTTAAGCCCAAGGAGGTGGATACTAGGTTGACTCGACTCTCATTTTGTGGTTATGAGAATGGGGTCTAAAAAGTTTTCACTTCTCTATTCAAATTTTGATGTCAAAAGTTATGTCATCCTAGGGTTTTCATCTTCATTTTGCAAGGTTGTTTAATCATGCCTAACGAAATCCACGTGGACCCCACATGGTGCCACATGGCATATTACCTAAAGGCATCTTCATTGGAATAATTTCACTCATGTCTTGGACAATTCAACAATACGAGCTTGATTGAGGTTCCATCACAGTGAGAACAAGGATGGTATCATCTCTTATGATGGTACTTGAGTTTTTGTACTTATTATTGTTGTTCACATAATCAAGATCCAAAACCCTAATTAACTTAGTGCCTCTCCCTCTCTTTTAGATACTCACTCTCTTCAACCTATGGATTCTCAATAGATTCCATTCAAGAACATAGATATGAATTTAAAATTCATAATTTTATGAAATTCAATGCAGTGACCCTAGTCTTAGCAATAGCATAAAAAGAAAAAACTAAAACTTATATAAGAAATTCAACATCAAATAAGTATCAAGTGTACACACAAATCATATTAAACACAATATTATGAGAATCATAACTTGGGTCTTTTTCTTGTAGAATCCTTGTAATTTGATCAAAATGTAATTGGACATCAATATACCCTTCATATTCTTGTCATGCTCATATGTTCAATCACTGCTCACAATAAGAGGAATGTTGCTAATGTATTGCAATTTAAGGGTGCCCAAAGCTACCTTGAAAGCATAAAGAAAAATATAGCATGCTTAAAAGAAAAAAAAACATAAATTAAAGGCTACATGGGTAAATTAAAGAAATTTGTATTGTCCATTTCCCTTCTTATTTTTCCATCATGTAGTAGATCAATCAGTGTTGGGATAGCTCTTAAAGCTCCAGTTTTTACCTTGTTCTCATTTATTGCAAACATACAGGTTAAACAAGATTGTTTTAGAATTTTCCCGTGCCTACATATTGCCATGTTTTATCACCTATATAACAGGGTGGACAAACAATTCCTAGATGGACAATCACGTCTTTATTCATTTCATGCGTAGCCATGTTTAGAAGTATGATAATGGCATGTTCTTGGTTTTATGGGTAAGTTGAGGACAACTTCACCAATGGAGGGTTTAACTCTAGGTTGTGTAATGAAAATCTTGTTATTTTCAATTCTCTTTGTATGCAATCAATATTCTTTTGCAACAAATTTTTGCACATTTACCTCTTGGCAAGAGATATTTTTTACATGAGCTTAGATTACACAATGATCAAATTCTAAATAAGGTAGAGCCACATCATTGGGTACAGACCAAGGATTACACACATTAATACATTATTATATCGTGAAAATACTTTGGAGAATTACATTGGGATTCACCTCTCTTACATAGAGTTTGAGAGGTGATATTTGCCCAAAATCCTAAAAGATAATAGTAATTGGAAATATTCAGTGAAATTCTCTACCGTGAATTTATTACATATGTAAGTTATATGTTCTATCATTATCTCTTAATGTTGGAAAGAAAATACATCTTGACCACAAACATATTTATTAAAAACTAAAAATAATGTAATTAAACATTTTCTAGATGCTTCTTTTAAATAGTGTTTGATCTAGTTGATGACCTACCACCCTAACTCATGAAGAAATAAATCCCTATAATGAAAGGAGATTGTTATAATTTGGAATCTCACAAAATAAATCATTATAGGAGCACAAACATAGATTTTTTTTTATGTATGGCTAGTAATTTCTAGAGTAGACTGGCCTTGATTATTTCCATGACACCTCTACTTTGAAATAAACATCACCCTAGATATTAATTTACATAAACTTGTATTTCCAGTTCTAGATACTTTTCCTTCCATGTAGAGCATTTTGGGAATGAAGATATTAATCAACTATGACCCTAGATAGGTCTTTGCATAAAAATTCTTTTCAAGTTCTAGAGTATTTAGCAGGGATAATCAGGGATGGTTTTAAACCACTCCTTGTATGGAGCCTCATGAAAAGAGAGGGGGATAATATTTTTGGAAACCTCATTATACAACACAAGAAAATATAAGAATGGAGTAAATGTATGTTCCAATCTATCCAAGTTCTTTATTCAATGAGTTGGGTATTATGGGACTAGAGCAGACTATTTTCTACTTCAGTCAACCATATATAAATATTCCACATAAATTCCAAATTTGCACAATTTGTGAATATTCAAAGGCTTCGCACCATAGTTACAACTAACCATACTCACATGTTGAAATCATGGTTAATTTATCCATAAAGTAGGTCTTTTATACTTTATTATGTGAGTGGATTTTCTATTCAATCAAATCTAATATAGAGAGTTGTTTGAAATGAACTAAACCATGATTCTGGAAAATATTTATGTTCCGGAGTTTAATATTCAAAAATACCCATAGGATATGAGAAATTAGTATTTGAAAACACACCAATTTGCACAGGGAGTTATTTAAGGGAATATATCGTGTGTCTCCACCTTGAGCTCAATTGATCAACCCCACCTAATTTATGAAAGCTTTTAGAGTGCCTCAAACCTACTTTAAGAGTCCTAATATAGTAACGATATTTTATTTTCGTAACAACCATCATATTTTAAATAATGTGGCCTTAAATTTATTTATCGACTTTGTAGGACAGGTCTTCAAGAAATTAACCTAGTAGGAGAGAAAGCATTATCCACCGTAAAGAAACCATTGAAAAACAGAATAGTCCAATTTGATGAGTTTATTTTCATCCATGAAAGGAAATCAATTCACATAGTGTCTAATTTCATATCCGCATCCTTCTAATAGAATAAAATTCCATTTATATCCCTCCACTAGAGCCTCATGTAGTAAAAAATTCAAAATTAGATTGGGTTATTAATTTATAGATTTAAATATCTCCTCCTATACTCAACCCTTAAAAGACCCTAATGGGCATAAGCTAGAATGGAAGTCAAAATATAGTGTGAGAGAGGACCCAACTACAAATGAATATAAGGGTTCAATATTAACATAATAAGAATAATATTTTCAAAATAAAAGAAAACGATAAATAAAAAACGAAATGAATATAAATTTGGATTTCATTTAACAAAGACAAATATAAAGGTAGAACACTTGGCTAGAATGGTTTTCCTTATAATAATAACAAGCCCATAAGAATGAAACCTACAAGAATTTCATAGGTTATATCAATAAACTCATGATAAAGAATCCCATAAAGCTATAAAGTTTGAAGCTCTAAAAAGCCCAACCCAAAGTGAAAATAATAAAGACTAGAACCCTATGACTTAAAACCATAGTTACCAAATTTGAATTCGAATTCGGATTCGAATTCAATTCGGTACGATAAAAATTCGAATGAAAATTTTCTGATTTGGAAAAAAATCGATAGTATACATTATAAAACTGAATATATATACACTATTTTTTCTAACATAAGATTTTTCTATTTTATTTAATCATTTATCTTTTTGAATAATTTTTATAACTCTAAACTATATAAGACATTTAAGATAAAATTAAAAATAATACCATACTTCCTCTTCCCACTAAAAAGTTATATGGAAAAATCTATTAGATAAATACATATTTAAAAAATCACCAATCTAAACTTATGTAAAATGTGTCAAAATATAAATATAAATAGAAAATGAATAATAACCACTTTCACAAGTTTTCTTTCTATTTTTTTCATAGCTTTCCGTCATTACTAAAACAAAGTGGAATTGGAAAAGTTTTCCATATTTTTTTTTAACTATTGGCATTACAAAAACAGAATGAAATTGGAAAAGTTTTATATTTTTTTAGCTTTGACATTACAAAAATAGAGTTGAAATTGAAAAAAAAACTTTTCCCAATTTACATAATTTTTTTTTTTTTCTATTTCCTTCTTTTTCTAAATAAACACACTTGTATGATCAAACTTCAAACCTTAACTTTTCTTTTTCTAAATAAACACAATTATATGTTCAAACTTCAAACCTTGGAATCTTCAACAAAGCGATCCTAACATTTAGAAAGTAGCACTAACTCCTGACTCCTTAGAAAGCACTAAGGTTTCGAAGCGAGTTCTCTTCACCATGAAGTATTGCTTTCTTTGAGGAGGATCAAACGAAGAAAACCATAAACTAATCGACTCGAATTTCCTCGAATAATTCCGAATTGAAGAATTTCCGAAATTTTTTGTTTTGATTCGAACTTATTTTGTAACTATGATTAAAACTATTTGAAAACAATACACCTCAAACAGTACCAAGAAGGTATTTCAAGACAATACACCTCAAACAATCCAAACTTAAATAAACAAACAATTTATTCGTACCAGAACACCACAACCTTGTTCATAAGGTAACAGCAATTTGTAACGCTGCACACTGACCACACTTGGCAGTTAATAGCACTTGCTTGTATCCGGATCATCGTTTGTATCACACTAGTCCATTTCTTTTGGCAATAAGTGGATAATATTACAACAATTTGTAACGTTGCACACTGAAGATACTCGGACCTAAGCGACTCGTTTGCATCTGGTTCATTGCTTGGATAACACCTGCCAATTTGGGTATATTTCAGAAAAGAAGACTACAATTTATGGGTTTATTGTCTTTAAACCAATAAACCACTACCTTTATATGTCTCCTTATAAGGCTATATATGTCTCCTTATAAGGCTAAGTAGGTAGAAACATACAATGTTTTTTCAACTTTGGAGGATGTGAAAAGGATGTTACATAATTTGCGTTTTTCTTTGGGTAATGTTGATCCTTATTGGGTGAGGGTGGATATTTTTTTTTTTCAATGATTTTGGCTTGAGATATCTCATGGGTCCTCCAACAAACAGTGTGCAATCCCCTGATTTGATCTCCTCCGAAATTGATTAACTCGTGCTAATAGGTACCATTGGTTTTCATAGTGGTAATGGATTTTTATTTTGGATCTTTTGGAATGTCATACAATGTTGTTTATATGTTTTTAGATGCTATACAGTGGTGTTTATATGTTTTTAGAGGCTAGGATGTGTTAGGATTGGTTTTGGACTACTGTGAACTTGTCTTCATGGTGTTTGGTTCGTGGGTATTGTACTGCATCAAAATTTTTGCAACTTGTCGATAAGGCTATTTAAGTGTCATGGGAATGTTAATTGGGGCTATTTAAGTTTCATGGGGATGTTAATGGAAGATTATTGGTACTTTATTTTGAAGTTTATTTGAATGTGTTTTCTCTGATTCTAGTTTGTCAATAAGATTTTACTACTGGAAGTATTGTAATTCTTTAGGATACATGGCAACTATCCAGTGGACGATTATTTTTCCTTAGATTTTTCTTTTCCAGGATTTTATTCTCACAGAAAATGTTTATGGCCATGCTTGAGCCACCACTTTCTATGTAATTAATGCTTTTTAAATGTAATATAATGATTTTTAAATGAAATATAATGATATATATTTACACAAAAAAGAAGTCATTGTATATGACATTTAGGTAAATATTGAAATCAATATATAAAAGTATCTGGCTCATTTAAATGTAATTGAAAAATATACATATTGTCCACAACTAATCATAATAATAATAATAAATATGATATAAAAAAGTTTCAAAAATGAGACTTCATTATCTAGATAGATGTATCTATTTTAGAGTATAACTTTTAAAATTTTAATTTAGTCATCAATAATTACTAATGTAGCCATATAAATTAAATGGGTCATAAACATTGATAGGAATCAAAACAATTACCTTGTGAATTATTTCACATTGCCAAATTTTTAAAAAATCATAGAAATTAACTAAATTAAATAATTTATTCATTTTTTTATTAAATTGGTGATACATATCTCGAGCTATTGAACTTTTGATCACTTCTTTACACAAGGGCTTGCCAACATGGTTTTTCCCAATTTTTCTACCGCATGCGACAACTAAAGTATAACTTTATTTTAAACTATTATTATTATTATTATTATTACTATTAACAGTAATGGTTATTTTCTATTTATATAAAAGATTGATCCATAGATCAAATAAAGAGTATATAATTGAAAAACTTGTCTATGAAAAATATATAAAATTTGGGCTTGTAGAAGTATTCTTATAATGCTCTAAGACCTATCATCATCCCTCATTGCTATATTCCTACTGTAAGTTCTACAAAAGACCTATAATATAAGAATACAAAAACATTTCATAAGGAATTGTTTAAACTAAGAAACCCCTCATGGTATCTCTTGCATCTGGAATCCTTAAGCTTGGTCATCGTTGGTTTCCTGACCTCCCTGGTGCTTCTCCTCCATATTGATCCTACTTCCATTTTTCTCCTCTTGTCCACCTTTTATAACTTCATCAATTAGGTCTTCATTTCTCAAACTATTCCTTTGTTGAACCTTAATTTCTCCATATTCTAAATTAACTCCCAGATTTGATGATATATCTTCCTTAGTATTTTTACTCCTTAGAATGTGGTAGAATTTCATAGTTTAAAAGACTTGGAGTAGGGAGAGAATTCCTTGAATTAGTTTCCCTATTTATCTTTATATTTTTCTGCCTCATTTTAAGATTTCCTACAATTATCTGAGAGATCCCAATTACCGTTACATTTTTATAGTTTCCTTTATGCATCAGAATGAGTCCCATCCATATTGTTAACTACTTGGACTCATTATTTGTAATGATCTCTATATCCAAAGTGTATCTTAATTCTTTTAGCTATTCAACGAAAATGATAACCCCTTTTTCTCTTGTTACCCTTGGATTTCCTTTGGATGAGCCAACGAAAAAGAGGATCATATTTTTATAATTTTTCTTCCAACCTTCAAAATTATTAGAATCCAAAGGGAGCTTCCATCTACTACTTGTTTTATATTTCCTAGAGAGAGTTGACATTAATCTTTGCTTCTTTTTTAATTTTATAAGCCACCTTTGCTCTTTATCAGTCCATGTTTTTCCCGCGGGATCTTAGATTCCCTTGGTTGATAAAGCTTCTAAAAGTAACAATCCTACCTAAGTGGCTATTTCATGGGGAGTTGTTTCTTTTTGTTTCAAAATGGCCTTATTCCTATCTAGCCATATTTTCTAGCATAGATACTTTGGTAGGGCTGCCTAAAAACACTTTCCAAGAATTTTAGATTGAAGGGTGCTCAAAATTATTTTTTCCTATCCTTGCAACATCTTCCTCCAACTATCAAGAATTTGATTAATTGTTTAGACTTGTTCAAAAGATAATTTCCATATTCAAATTAAAAAAATAGCAGTCTATAATTTTCCTTTGATCATCCACATGGAACACAACAATAAGGACCCTATATTCCTCTTTTCCTTAAATGACCAGCAGTTAAAATTTTCCCATAAACTGTTAGCAAAAAATAAGTTCACTTTAGGAATACCATCCAAATTCAAAACATCCATCCAAATTTTGTAAAAATTTCTATTTTCCCACCCTGATTTTCAGTTTCTCCTTATTTCTCCCATGTAGTTAAATGCCCTTTCCCATAAACATACATTCAACAGGCTGGAAAAAATAAATTCTGAAACACAAATTCTGGAAAATTTGCAGGATGCTGGAAATTGCAGAAATAAAAATCAGGAATAATAAACACCATTAAATACATTAAAACACTGATATTTTTGGTCAACGTGACCCTGGAAAAACCCCCTACAACTCTTGGGGAAAACCAGTTTGAGAGTTCTTCTTTATTTCTGGAAAATGCCTTTTTACAGTGAGAAATTTCAGCGAAAATAAGCAAAAATAAGCAAACAAATTTCCAACTTATCTCGATTTCTGAGCCTCACAGCCCACTAGAAATTTCCAAACAGCAACACAATGTTGTACGGAAATTGTACGGGTGGATGGTATGACTGGTACGGATGGTTGTACAGATGGTACAGACAGGCTGTATGGACGATACAGACAGGCGGTACGAACCTCAATTTTTGTGCAGAAAATCAACTGCCTGGATTTTTGTGCAAAAACAAATCTACCTTTTTTGTTTGCTCAGCAAAAATCTGCCTTTTATTGATGGTTCTTTTAGCTGTATCTTGTTCTTTCTGCTGTTCTGATTTGCTGAAGAGCTACCAAACTGTTGCCTCTTTCTCCTTCCTGTCCAGAAATATCCCTTGCTCTCTTGCTCTCCTTCTCTCTATCTTCTCATGAAAGAATGAATGACCTTTTCCTCCTTTAATCTAACCGTAAGTGACTTTTGGGGAACCCCTAAATCCAATGGCTGAAATAGATTGAGATCTAGGGTTGAGATTAAATGCTCATTTAAATCTCACTTTCTATTTTTTAATTCACCCCACTTTAATAATGACCCACTTGGTCATTTATTTCCAAAGTCACTTTCTTCTTTCTAATTTTACATTGACTTTATTAAAGTCACTTTAAAATCAGACTTTAGTAACTTTATCACTTAAAGTCACTTTTAAATTAGATTTGACCACTTTAGGAGAAAAATTAAATTCTTTTGGACACTTTTCCCTAAGCCAAAGATCAAAGCCTTAGGGAACCACCTGTCCTCCGGTACCAAATTTTAACAAATTTTTTAGATTGGTGGGAGAATTTCATTCAAGAGAAGAGTTTTGTAACCTTTCTTTATCAAATATCTAATCTGGATATCTTTCCATTATCTATAATCTTCCTTGTGGACAGTAGTGAGGTCTAGATGTCTTAGCACTTCAAGGAAAGTTCTTTTCTGTTTAGTGAGCTCTAAGGGAACAATGGGAATGTCCCATCCTTTAAGTATCCCAAAGTATTTTTCCCATATAGGAAAAACACGGAGCATTTTATTTCCCCTCAATCTTAACTAATTTTGGATTCCTTGGAGATGGTTGGAAGAGAACATTGTTTCCCCATTTTGTTTTCAAATTGCATTAGATTAATATTCTTCCCATTCCCCACTCTCCACCCTGTGTTTTCTATAATAAGACAGTCGTTGTCTTGCACAACTTCCATATGGGTGAACCATTTTAGTTCCACTTTAAATTTTCCAAATTGTTTAAAATAGACCTATTGAATTATTTCTGGATTAGAGTTTCCTTCCATTAATATTTTTATTCTATTATCAGCCTCCATACAATTTTTACTCCTAGAGAAAGATTCATCTAGAAGGATCTCACATCTATAATTCCCCATTTTATTTTGGCTCTGTTATCACATTCCAGCTAACCATATGCAACTTTTTATTGTTTTGTCCCCCCCTTGGCATAAAAGAATTCTTATCAATCTCCCTATTTGATTTCTGAATCCAATTGGAGGCAATAGATTTGAACATTGGAATATTAAAAGGGTTGAAATCATTTTTTTATGAGAATGGCTCTCCCTATTAGACTAGCCATCTTCATCCCCATATCTCTAACTTCTTATAAATTTTCAAAAGAATGGTGTCCCAATATTTCATAGGGGTGGTACCAACTACTATTGGAGTACTGGGATATTTAAAGGAACATCATTTTGCTAAGAAAGGAAAGTATAAAATGGTAGATATTTCTTTAAGAAAATGATCACTGTAGTTCCAACCATAAATTTGGATATTTTGTTTATTTATGTCTTCTCCTAAATATGTTAGAAAGATATCCAACACAACTTTAGATATTTTTTCTATGATTCTTGAAGCCCACACCATCATTAAGGTATCATCTCCAAATTGAGAATAGTTCAAAGCCTTAACATTTCTAAATATGTGGATACCCTCTATACGACCTTCACTCCTTTCAATTTCCAATCTTTTGCTTAATGAGTTTTCCATAATAATATATAATATGTTGATTTTTCCATGGGCCATAGATCTGGTCTATGGCTAACCAAACACACTAACACACTACGAATCCCAAACTTACAAGAAATTTTCATAACATAAATCTACAACAATTAAATCAATTAAGTACATAGATATATTAAGCCCAAACCTCGATTTTTTTATTATGCCATTAATAAAATAATCATGGGACACCCATAACATGGATCATGGCCCTTCAGATCACTAATACAACTAGTGTACATAGTATACAAATTAGGGCTCGAGGTCATATCTATTAGATCCTCAATCTTCCCATCACATCAACAAAATACACGACTTACTTACTTATATAACCAAACATTTCTATCCACTTTTTCAATACAAAGATAAATTACTCCTTTAATGTCTTTGTCCAATCAACTACTCATAATGTATTTACTACTTCAAATACCTTGCATATATCAGCTCCAAATCAACTCATCTTCTCATAGTGGTCTTTTTCCTTCAAGATCATTGTATGATCAACCTTCCAACTAGCTATTCAATCCACCATTCATGAAAGAAAGTAAGAAATACATCTCATCAACCCTTCTTCTCCAACATTTCATCCCTACACATTGTCCCACAACCTTCTCTCTCTTCCTAAGTCCTTCCATGCCCCTATTTGAAGTTTGAGGTCAATTTCAACCTCTCATAGGGCTCATCCTTACCACAGAGCACCTGTGTAACCTTCTAAGGCCCCTCGACCCTCTACAACAAACAAGTATCGGGATTGTTGGGCCTCTATCTATGGATTGACCATCCTCCCTTTGCATAGAACAAAACTAGACCTTAAACATAATTTCGGTGGTTTCTTATTCACCTTATAGTAGCCTAGATATAATCCTTTTAGGTCATGGATCACACTTAGAACTTTTTCCTATCTACTTGGGAAAACTTGACCCTTTTTCAACACAAAAAGATCATAAAATTTTGTTCCTTATTGTTAGGGTATCTCTTGAGGTTTTGGTCTCCTCCTTGGGTTAATGTAGACGCAATATGAGTTTATATTTTGGTTATATTTTCACTCATGGAAACCCTTATCTTTCCTTCTTCCATTTTGTTCACACAAGATGGGGCACTCTGCCTCTATCAAGGTTATAGTAGCATGACGAAATATCATTTATTGGCCTTATAGTAAGACCTAAACCAAGCTTGGCCTTTCCCTATAACAGTCCAAGATCTCAACACCCTTTCTCCTCCTCTAACCTTTGACTAGACCTTCTTAGAATAGGAGTTGTGGTCTTCTCAAGGGTACCTCATCCTCCATTAGTAGAACTCGGTCCTCTCCTAGGGAACTCCTTGCAAAAGATAATTTGCATCTCTCTTGTACACCATAAGAATCTCCTTTGGATCCTCTCCTTATTATTTCTTTTTGGTCATTTATGAACCCTCTATATTTTATGGTTATAGCCTCTCAACCCATTATAAGAAATTATTAGCTATTTTAGGTTCTAAACTCATTGCTTTAGGTCCAAAAGCCCAACTTTGGGTAAATTTCCTAACCAATTCCTTCTAGTGGGTTTCCTTCTCTCAGAAATACATTCAAAGCTACCCAAAATTATACCATTCCCTCTTAGTGAGGAAGGTATTTCCTTCACACTTCCATACCCATGAATTTCCTTGCATGCCCATGAACATCCTCACATGAGTCATGACTTTCCTTTGTGTAGCCATATTTGTCCTCACATAGTGCATGAATGTCCTGACATGAACCATGCCTTTTCCTTGCACCATCATGAATGTTCTCGCCTGGTCTATGGCTATCCTTGCATGGGTTGAAAACTCCTATATCTCATTCGAACCTGAAAATTCAGACTTTGATAGGGACACTGACAATCCTTCGTAGTCTCCCTTTGAAACTAGTCTCCCTTTGAGTCTACACAACCTTCACTGACTCACTCTGCTCCCTACACACACTTTGATCCATGTTCTCTTCAAAGTAGCTCTGGTACCATGTTGATTTTTGCATGGGCGCTATATCTAGTCTATGGCTAAGCAAGCACACAAACACATTAGCAACCCCCAACTTACAACCACTTTGCATAATGGAGGTCTAAAACAATGAAATCAATTAATTACATAGATATAATGATCCCTAACCTTCATTTTTTTACTATCCCATTAATAAAATAATAATGGAGCTCATGTACCATGGATCATGCCGCTTGATATGACTAGTACAACTAGTATACATTGTATATAATTTAGGGCTTGAGGTCGAATCCATTAGATCCTAAATCTTCTCATCACGTTAAGAAAAAAATACATGAATTACTTGCTTATGTAAGCATCCCTTTATGTCCACTTATACTTGATGTATCTCCTTATCCTTTTCCTCCAATATATAGATAAATTTCTTCTTTAATGTCTCTATCTAATCAACTACTCACAATGTATTTACTCTATCAAATACCTTGCACATATAAGGTCCAAATCTCGCAATTGTCTTTTTCCTCAAGATAATTGTATGATTAACCTTCCAATCAACTATTCAATCCACATTCGTGAACAAAATTCAAAAATACATCTTCAAAACCCTTCTCCAACATTTCATCCCTACACAGTGTCCCACAACCATCTCTCTCTACCTTAAGTCCTTCGCTGCCTCCATTCCAAGTTTGATGCCAATTTCAGCCTCTCTTAGGCCTGGACCTATGTAACCTTATGAGGTCCTTATGCCCTCCACAATAGGAAGATATGAGTTTTGTTATGCATCTTTCCACGGCTCGACCCTCCTCCCTTTGCACATAATAAAACAAGACCTTAAAAAAAAATTAGTGGCTACTTATTCACCTTATCTTAGCTTGGATAGAGCCCCTTTAGGGCATGGATCACCCACAAAATATCTGGCTAAGAAAAGCCAGCCTCCTTTCAACACAAAATGGGCCATAAATTTTTTCTCCTTTTTGCAGTTGTGCCAGAGGTTTTGCATCTCCTTCTTGGGCTAATGTAGACATAATATGAGTTGTTATTTTGGTTTTGTTCTCGCTCATGGAAACCATTATATTTCCCTTTCCTCTTATATTCACATAGGCTGAGCTACATGACCTCCTTCAAGGGTTATAATAGCATGGTCATATATCCTTTATTAGCCTTAGACTAGGCCCTAAACCAAGGTTGGCCTTTCCCTTCAACCCTCCAATTTCTTGAGACCCTTTCTCCTCATTTAAACTTTGAATTGGAATTTTTAGAATAGGAGTTGTGGTCTTTTCAAGGGTATCTCGACCTCCATGAGAAAACCTTGACCATTTACTAGGGCACACCTTGCATAGGAGAAGTCACATCTCTCTTGCACACCATGAACCTCTCCTTTGGCTACTCTATTTATTCTTTCTCTCGATACATTTGTGAACCCTCTAGATCTTAGGTTTTTAGCCTCTACACCCATTAGAATAAATAATTAGTTATTTTATGTTCTAAACCAATTTCTTTGGGTACAAAATCCCAAATTTGGGTAAATTTCCCAACCAGATCCTTTTGGTGGGTTTCCTTCTCTTAGAAATATTTCCCGAGCTAACCAAAATTCTAACATAATAGAGGGGAAAGTGAGAAACCTTGCATTAAGCCTCCAGAGGCCTCAAAAAACCCTGTAGACCGACCATTAACTGATTGAGATATTTAAGGGTGTCCAACAAAAACCTTAATTCATCTAATAAAATCCATATTAAATCCAAAAATCTACAAGACTTTGAATAGAAAAAGTTGAATGGCGTTGTAAAATGAATTTACAAAATCCAATTTGATAACCATTCCTTTATTTCCTTCACTTTTACTTGTATGGATGGCTTCTTGGACCATAATCATATTATTCACAATATGTTTTCCCTTCATGAATCTTGCTTGATTTTTAGAAATGATATTTCCCAAAAATATTTTTAGACTATTCACTAGAATCTTAGTTAAAATATTATAAGAAGCATTTCACAAGGAAATTGGTTGAAATCAAGAGAAGCTTTAAGATTTACTCTCTTTTGGAATCAAGGCTAGAAAGGAGGAGTTTGTACCTCCCCTAATTCTATCCTTCTTTCTTGTCTAATTAATCATGTTTATAAGGTCATATTTCAATAGCCATCATAATTTTTTGCGAACAAGTATGTTGAAGCTATCTGGCTCACAAACTTTCTCTCGCTCCAAATCCCAACATGCATCTATGACTTTCGATTTTTCCACTTCCTTGCAAAGAAAGTGATTATCTTCACTAGATATTAGCTTTGGAATTGAGAGCAACATTTCTTCAATTCTTCCTCAAAATTGCTTCCCTAATTAGTGTATAAATCTTTAAAATGTTCAAAGGATGGTTATTTAATTTCTTGAAAGGAGGAATTTTTTTCCCTATTGTAGTTGTAATTTCTTTGACATTATTGATCTGATTCCTCATCTTCACTTATCTATGAAAAAGAAATTTCCACTCCTTATTCCTATTTTGTATATATAATTATTGGCTCAATTTTCTTTCCTTGTCGTATTGTTCTTGTAATATCTCTAACTCTTCCATTTCTTTTTAAAGATGTTCCAACTAGTTTTGTATTTCATTTTTCCTCGTGGTGGGGTTCATGTATGATGCTTTTAATTACTCTTAGTATGATTTTGACTATTCTTAGTTTTTCTTTCTAGATATAAGCCCAATAACCCACAATATATGATCCTAAAATTATTTGAACTAACCCTGAAATCTCTTCCTCTTGTAGCACAACTAGATTGAATCTAAAAGGTATGGTACGTAAATTTTCCCCTTATTTTATTTCTAAAAAATTTGGATTATGGTCTGACTCACTATGAGGTAGGATATCTTAATAGATTTGTTTACCTTCTAAATACTAGCCATTGTGAACCATAAAATAATCTAGAAGGGTTTCTATAAAATTGATTCCATATCTTTTATTTTTCGAGAATTTTAAGGAAGTGGGTTTCACATCCACTAGATCCTATTCCAACATAAGGTCCTGACTCCTCCATTCCTTCTCTGAATGAATCTCTAACTATATTTCAACCTTTTTTATCTGAAATCCTCAAAGTGGTATTAAAGTCTCCCGCCATAATGCTTCTCTCGAAATCTAAGGCTATTCTCAAACGTTTCAGTGGTGACCAAAATTCCTTTTTCTCTTTGTATATTATTGGTGACCATACATTATATATACTTAACTTCTCTGCAACGTATTTTTATTTCAAAACTATCAATATAACATTTTATTTTATCATGATTTCTACAAATCTCAAATTGACGTTTGATCCGAGATAGTACAAAAATCCCCAGAAGCCACTCTAGCACTCTTAGCGACTTCAATTCCGTTATTCCATATTTTATGTACTACTTCTAACATGTCTTTTTCTTCTAGTTCATCTCTTGGACATATAAAATATAGGGTTTACTTTATTTTATTAAATCATGCATAACTAGAACTTTTCTTCTCTTTCCTAAAACTTTATTGTTCCAAGAGGCCACTTTCATTATTTACTAATGCTGAGAATAGACTTACCCGTGTCTCTCTCTACACTTTTCTTTTTTCCTTGTTCATTTGGATTGTAGCCCTTATAGAAATCAAGTTTAGACTAGAAACCTAGTTGCTTTTCTTTTTCTATTGCAATATGTCAAGCTTATTTTCCTAATTTTTTATCAACCTTTCATTTCCCTTACTCTTCTTCATCATACTCCTCTATTTCTTAGTCTTCCCGTGATTGATATTTTGATCTAGTGACTCTTATAACACTTGACACCACCTTAACCACTTATGTTAGGATTTTTTTAGGTGTTTCATTTAATAATTATTGCAGATTTGGTTCATTATCTTGCATATTGTCCTACCGATGTTATGACCCTTCAAGACATATTTGAGTTTCCTTTTGTTTCTTGGTTTTCCTTCTACTTGCACATCCTCTTTTGATGTCTCAATTTCCCCAAGCTCTGTAATTTTTTCTATTTTTAGAATGTTCATTTCCCCCTTTCCATTTATGGGTTTTCCATGATTCCTCCTACGACTCTTGAGTCTCCTCTTTTTAACTCCCTTACTTGAAATCTCTAGCAAAGTGCCCACATTCATGGCACTGTTTGCATTCAAAGGGAAACTACTCATAATGCAATGTATCTCCCTAATGAGTTAGTTATCACTTTGAGAAAATCATTGTTCCAGCGTGAGATTGGTAATCATGTGAGTTTAACCCAAACTGGAATGGCTAAGGGGATGACTTCATTTGGATCAAAGTCTAGATTCCACTTATTTAGATACAATCTTCTTGTTCCAAAGATATATGCCAAAAAACCATAACTTCATATGCCCATTTTTTTAATTAATTATTTAATGAGAAGACTAAAAATGGAATAACTATTTTTAAGATAAATCTTAATTTTTGATTTGTGACTACCATTAAAAATATTCAATAATGTCTAGAAAATAAATTTCTCCAAACCATTTAATAATTATTGAGAATTAGATCTTTCTTTATGTGATTTATGCTGAAATTCTTCGTATAAATATGATGGATCACAGAAGCCTCAATTCTACAATTATAAGGATCTCATTTCAAAATAAACCCAATTTTACATTAATATTTTTAAATTTTTGAAAAGTTTTTTGTTTTGTTTGTTTGATCTAGAGAGAAATTGAATCTTTAATCTCATTGTTTACAAAGTACTCCATAACGCTGCTCTTCATATGAAATTCAATTTAAAGTATAATTAGTATTTTTGTATATATAATTATTGACTCAATTTTCTTTCCTTGTCATAATGTTCTTGTAATATCTCTAATGCTTCCATTTCTTTTTAAAGATGTTCCAACTAGTTTTGTATTTCCTTGTTCCTCGTGGTGGGGTTCATGTATGATGATTTTAATTACTCTTAGTACGCTTTCTATTCTTAATTTTTCTCTCTAGATATAAGCCCAATAACCCTCAATATATGATCCCTAAATTCTTTGAACAAACCCTGAAACCTCTTCCTCTTGTAGCACAACTAGATTGAATCTAAAAGGTATGGGACTTAAATTTCCCCTTATTTTATTTCTAGAAAATTTGGATTATGGTCTAACTCACTATGAGGTAGGATATCTAAATAGATTTGTTTAACTTCTAAATACTAGTCATTGTGAACCAAAAAATGATCTAGATGGATTTCTATAGAATTGATTCCATATCTTTTATTTTTGGAGGAGTATTTTAAGGAAGTGGGTTTCACATCGACTAGATCCCATTCCAACATAAGGTCCTCCATTTTTTCTCTGAATGAATCTCTAACTATACTTCAACCTTTTTTCTCTAAAATACTCAAAGTGGTATTAAAGTCTCCCACCACAATGCTTCTTTGGAAATCTGAGACTATTCTAAAACTTTTCAATTGTGACCAAAATTCCTTTTTGTCTTTGTATATTGTTGGTGAGTATACATTATATATCCTTAACTCCACAACATCTTTTTGTTTCAACTATCAATATAACATTATCTTTTATCATGGTTTCTACAAATCTCAAATTGACCTTTGATCCCAAATAGTACAAAAATCTGGAGAAGCCACTAGCACTCTTAGTGACTTCAATTCCTTTCTTCCATATTTTATGTACTACTTCTAACATGTCTTTTTCTTCTAGTTCATCTCTTGGACACATAAAATGGAGAATTTAATTTCTTTTATTAAATCATGCATAACTAACACTTTTCTTCTCTTTCCTAAATATTTACTGCTCCAAGAGGCCACTTTGATTATTCACCAATGCCGAGGACAGACTTACCTGTGTCCTTCTCTACACTTTTCCTTTTTCCTTGTTCATTTGGATTGTAGCCCTTATAGAAATCAAGTTTGTACTGGAAATCTAGTTGCTTGTCTTTTTCTAAAGCAATATGTCGAAATTATTTTCCTAATTTTTTTGTCAACCTTTCATTTCCCTTACTCTTCTTCATCGCGCTCCTCTATTTCTTAGTCTTCCCGTGATTGAGATTTTGATCTAGTGACTCTTATAACTTTTGAGACCACCTTAACCACTTATGCTAGGGTTTTTTTAGGTGTTTCTTTTTAATAATTATTGCAGATTTGATTCATTATCTTGCATATTGTCCAATCGATGTCATGATTCTTCGAGACATATTTGAGTTTCCTTTTGTTTCTTGGTTGGGATTTTTCCTTCTACTTGCACATCCTCTTTTGATGTCTCAATTTCCCCATCCTTTGTAGTTTTTTCTATTGAAGGAACTTATTTCCTAAAGTTGAAGGATTTGAGGATGTTTTCATTATTTTATTTTTAAGATTGTTCATTCCCCCCTTTTTCGTTTATGGGTTTTCCATGATTCCTCCTACAACTCTAGAGTCTCCTTTTTCTAACTCCCTTGATTGAAATCTCTAGCAAAGTGCCCACATTCATGGCATTGTTTGCATTTAAGGGGAAACTACTCATAATCCAACTATTGAAGATGCTTCCAATATCCATTGTCCAACTAGATCTTAGCTGGAAAACACTTTTCCAAGTCAACTTCAACATATCCTTTCACAATCATATATTTGAGTTTTTGGCTCTAATATATCAATGTATCTCCCTAATGAGTTAGTTATCACTTTGAGAAAATCCATGCTCTAGCATGAAATTGGTAATCATGTGAGTTTAACCCAAACTGGAATGGCTGATGGGATGACTTCATTTGGATCAAATTCTAGATTCCATTGATTTAGATACAATCCTCTTGTTCCAAAGAATTATGGCCCATTCTTGAATGTCGAATCTTTCTCTTCTTTAGTTTGAAAAGGAAATATGAAAAAACCTCTTCCAACAACATAGGATTGCACCTCCTCCTGAATCAACAAACCACTAGTCCATTGATTTTGGAGACAAACACAATCCCATGAACTACCCCCAAATCCTCCTTCTGAGAAGGAGCGTGTTTTGTGCCAAAGGAAATTGAATGGATTTGATTATGGGAGCATTTTTTTATTTTTTTTTAAACTTGAGAGGGGATATCGTTACTTTTTGTTTTTTGTTGTTGCACTTCACCCAATGCGTGGAAGGCTAAATCATCAGTCGAAGGCGAATGGGTAGGTATCCCCTTATGATAAACCTGCAAACCATAGGCCTTGCCTCAACAACTCAACAATTTTAAAAGGCCTTAACTATTACAACACCATGACAAGCCAGATAAACTGCTACGAGTATAGCTCATCCTTCGAGTGGTCTACCAATCCTTGTCAAATTGTATAGATATCGCGACTTACTTACTGTGAGGCATGCTATAGAGATGAAACAACAACCACCAATCAAATGTTTGCAATATCCCTTTTTCTACTCCAATAAAACATAAGCGACACTCTTCATATGCCGATGCATGTCCCCTGACATAATTGCTAAATTATTGTTATTATTATTATTTATAAAAAGAATAAATATATGAGATCAACATATATACATTTAAAAAATATGTAACAACATTCTTAATCATGACGATTCTCTCCACTTTATCATGGAGATTCTTAACTTGGAAAGAGTCTTTGTTAGAATACTATGGATTAATAATACCCTATTGGCTCTTTATTCTGAACTCATAACCTTTTCACGGTTAAATAGCTTAACAAAATACCTTATTGGCTCTTTATTCTACATCAAATGGCTAGAATAAAAAATAAAATCTTGTGCCCAAATTTTGATTGCAGAGGTTTCCACAAATTTTCTGCTCGACATATTTTCACCAAATTAGGGGCGGCACATCCCATTCAAATTTCGATTGCAGAGGTTTCCACAAATTTTTTGCTCGGCTTATTTTCACCAAATTAGGGGCGGCACCTCCCATTCTCTGTATTTCATCTGCTCTTCTTCCTCATGCAATTGCACCACCAGAAGGTTCAAAATAATTTTGAAAGTTCCCAATTCAAATAAATAAATGAATAAAATATTATGCCCCACTTTCGATTGCACAGGGTTCCACAAATTTTCACTAGGCTTATTTTCACCAAATTAGGGGTGGCACCTCCCATTCTCTGTATTTAATCTGCTCTTCTTCCTCCTGCAATCGGACCACCTCAGTCTGTACTTCTTCCACCTCTGCAACTACTTCTTCCTCATGTAATGGCACTACCTCAGTCTGTACTTCCACCTCTGCAACTACTTCTTCCTCATGCAATGGCACCACCTCAGTCTGTACTTCTTCCACCTCTGCAACTACTACTACTTCCTCGTGCAATCGCACCACATCAGTCTGTACTTCTTCCACCTCTGCAACTACTTTGATGCTTTCATTCTGACGGTTGTGCCGAGCCGTAAACCCTAATTTATGATCTTCTCTGTTGTTGGGATGTACTTCTTCCACCTTTGGAAGTACTTTGATGCTTTCATTCTGACGGTTGTGCCGAGCCCTAAACCCTAATTTCTGATCTTCCCTGTTGTTAGGATGTACTTCTTTGACCTCTGCAACTACTTTGATGCTTTCATTCCGACTGTTGTGCCGAGACCTAAACCCTAATTTCTTATCTTCTCTGTTCGGATTCCGACAACATTGCCCAGCAGCACTCGCTAATGACGTCTGATCTGCTCTGTTGTTGGGATTTGTTCCGCTTCGCCCACCTCTCATTCCTCGAAAATTTTGACCTTCACTGCTGTTGGGATTCGAACAGCTTCGGCCAGCTCTCATTCCGAGCAGGGAAAATTTTAAGAACACCCCCTAAATTTATAAGTATAATAAATGGGCGAATCTTCATGGTATATAGGAAAAATGGAAGGCAATTTTATCAATAATATAAGATGTATATATAATTTTTTGGCGAATCTCTCACCAGTCATGGCGAATATTTTACTTAATAAATCAGTCTTGGTATTACCATGGGTTATCATAAGTTTAATTCCCCCATTTAAATAGCCTACATTCTAGGTGAATACCATGGGTCAATACCATGTGCCATTTTGGTGAATACCATGGGTCAATACCATGTGCCATTTTGGTGAATACCACGGGTCAATACCATGTGCCATTTTTATTTTTATTAATACTAATATTAGGGTTAATAATGTTTTTTTCCATGGTATTAATAACAATCTAGTCCATGGTATTTGTCCCATATTATTTTGCCCATAGTTTTTACCTAAATATAACGCCATTTTTGAGTGTTCGTAATTATAAGTGACTATGGAGTAAATATAAAAAAATGTTTTATTTGTTTACTATACCTCTCATTTATTTGTATTTTTAATAATTTACCATACCTCTTTTACAAATATGGTATTTGGCCCATAGGATTAACTTAAATAAAACCTCTTTCTTGAGCCTACATAAATAGAACGAGGGTTATGGACTAAATATAAAAAGAGGTTTTATTTATTTACCATACGTCTAGATTATTTATATTTTTATTGATTTACCATACCTTTTGAGTAAGTATAAAAGGACGTTTTATTTATTTACCATATCTCCACTTTACTAATATTTTTATTTGTTTACACGCTTGCATGTATATAAGGTGACTTATGGAGTAAATATAAAAAATGTTTTATTTATTTACCTTACCTTTCATTTATTTATATTTTTATTAAATCACCATACCTCTTTTATAAATATGGTATTTGGCCCATAGGATTCACTTCAATAAAACCTATTCTTGAAAATGGGCGAATGGATTCACTTAAATAAAACCTATTTTGAAAATGGGCGAATGGAAGGTTGTAACTCCTAATTTCAAGGGCTAAATTTACCTTTTTTACCCTCTCCCTGAATAAAAGGTGGGCTATTTGAGGTGATTTGTAAAAATGTACTATGATACAAAATATTCGCCCACTAAAAATTTAAAACCCCTTAATTTCGCCAAAGGGCGAACATTCGCCCCTAAATTTTTCTATGTTCCAGGGTATTGACCTTGAGGATATGGAGGTCCATAACCGGGTTGAGGGTGAGATTGATAATACGGTTGACCTGAAGGCGGTTGATACTGGCCTTGGGGTTGATAACCCTGGGGCACATACTAATACTGGGGTTGCTGACCTGGAGGTACGTAAGAATATTGATTCTGGGGTGCATATTGATATGAAGGTTGACCTTGGGGTACGTAAGAATACTGGGGT
>APFE030195611.1:0-10909 GCA_000404065.3 Pinus taeda | reverse complement strand
TCCTCAACTTCCTCCTTTATTCTTTGTTGGATGTCTACTGCATTATTTCTCAGAAAACTACAGTGAAGAGCATAGACGAAAACAAATATGATATGTTATGTGATCTAAATGTAAATGTAAACTAGTTTGAGTGAAAGAGAAATTGTTGATATGAATATATATAACAAGTTTATGAGATTTAAGACTAGTGTGAATCTTGCAGTTAATGTTCTACAATGCTAAAAATTTACATCAATTTTATTTTTTGGGTTCACTGCCTATGTTGGTTGCCTTCAAATAAACAATTTATCACATGCAATACGGGCGAAAGGTGCCAACAATTGCAACTTTATGCCTTGCAATCTAGACTCCCATGGCCAATTGGTACATTATAACAACAACCAAATGATGGAATGAAGCATAAGATGTTATAATATTTTGGCAACACAATATGTCCTTTTATTAAAAATACAACAGGATGGATTAAGTCTACAAAAATGTTCTGTCAAACTAAATAACAGTTAGCATGTGATAAGATTGATATAAGAGTGTGACTTGAAGATATTGTACTCCATTAGGTCTCACATGTGAATGTGGCATCTAGCTAGGCACAATTTTGTATAGAGGAAACATATTTATCATCTAAGCCATGTTATTCCTTCAATGTGGACACATCCTCTATATCCCTAGTGACTTTTGCACAATGAAATGATTTAGGTAGTGTTGTGTAGTTCCTAATGTTATGATCACCATATCACTCTATGTCACTTTCTCTGCAACAGCTACTAGCTTCTACCAGAACCTCAAGCCAGGGCAGAGGAAGCAGAAGTAGAAGAAGATGTCCCTCACTCTAAAACACCTGCTAGCTTCGAAGAACCCGAAGCTAGGGTTGAGGGAGAAGAAGTAGGAGACGATGAAGAAGAAGAAGCACCCATCATAGAGTATTGTGAAAGCCCATGAGAGTTAGAGAATGAATGTGAAGTGAAAATAGAATTAATGGAATGGGCAAGGGATGAGACAATGACTACTTTGACTTGCCCTCTCTTGGAAATATCCCTGCAGTGAGAAGCCATGATTATGTGTCTGTAATTGGCCTGGGATGGCATGGTGAAGGTGCTACAAAATTTGTCAAATAAACCAATTTACACAAAAAAATATAAGTGTTAAATTATTTTATTTAAGAAATCATATAATTAATCATTATTCTCTTTTTTAATTTTCATTATCCAATTTTAAACTTATAAAAAAATTAAGAATATCAATAATTCTGCTAGCTAAATTATATGCAAGGATTTGCATATATATAGATATAGACATTGACATTATTATATATAATATATTATATATATATAGTTATATCTATATATAAAATTTATATTTATGCAAAAAATTATTTAAATGTATGATGCCAGGTAATTTTTGTTTATATATATATATTATATATATATACATAAAAAATAAAATAATATTTATCAATTCATTAATTATATAATTACAATAATTTATTTTAAAATAATATTATATAAGTATTTAAAATAATTAAAAATTTAACCAACCAAAATTTTATAAAAAATAATTCAAGTTATTTTAATGTTTTTTAAAATTATAAATCGTTGAATGTACCCTTAAAATTTTTGTTAGCGTGGACAAACGATATCCTTGAAACTTCACAATAACTCCAACAAATTGAATGGATGAGGTTTGCCTTTCTTAATCCCCCTTAACAAAATATTTGGAACTCAAAAGCAAAAGACGCTTGAAAGACAAACATTGACTTAGGACAGTCGTCGCTCCCATGCTTTAAAAGGAATCCACGCTCCCATGCTTGCAAATTTAACTTACAAGAGAAAGAAGACATGTTTGGATCAGGTTTCACCTCAATATCCATACATTTAGCCTCTACAGGGAGCTTACCCAACCATGAGTAATAAATTAATATTGTGGTGTTAATTGTTATGTTGATGGACTATGTGTTAGAATATTATTGCTTCAACTATAAATGAATATTATGATGTTAACGATTGTGGTATAAATTAATATTATGATGTTAATGGTTGTGCTATAAACTAGAAATTGCACCAAATGTTGCAAATAAAACATCCTAAGTCGATAGCATATGAAAAAAGGGCATAAATGAAGAACGATTTGTAGCCATATAAGTAGATTCTTTGAGGGAACACCCACATCCATTTTAGATTGGATGTTTGCTTATCCTTCTGAAGAAACAATTCAAACTAGACATTCCCCATTGGTTCAACTTCCAAAAACATATCATTGTAATAATGCATTTTCATCTGTAAAGGCAACATAAAAAACATAAACAAGAGTAGTGATATCTTAACTTATTAGCATTTAAATGAAAAATTGATAAGGTGTCACTAGAAATAGTGAAGTGTGAAAAGATAAGGGAAAAGAATTGAGTTACTTACTCAGAGATGCATATGGATCAAGTGGCTTGTAGTTGAAGCTGCAAATTTGGGCAAAGTTGTTGAACTTTGGATGTTGAGCAACAATATTCCAATCACTGTAATTCATCATGTAATTGAAGTTTGTGATAGGATTTTCACTCTCCAATACTCTTTGTAGTTGAGCTTGACATGCCAATGTGTTATAATTGGGCACATGTGAGAAGTGCATTGTACAAGAGGATATGTATTGCTATTAGTGGGTGTTTGTACACCCCACGTACACCCAAACTCATAAGATGTGGGGAATCTCTCCTACAATGAATTGAAAGTGCATGAGCTTTGTATCCCGTCAATTGATTCAATTAAAAAAAAAACAAAATTAATAGGACTTTTCCAAAGTGAATAGGGTTTACATACTCAATACAATCCCCAGGAGAAGTGAGATTGTTGTGGAAGCCACAAGAACATGTAGGGCAAGAGACAATAGTGTCATCTTTGTGACACAACAATTGAGAGTCCTTTTATCTAGAAACTATGAATATATAGAGATCACATTCCAAGTCAATTCAACAAAACACAATTCACCACATTACATTGATTTCATAGGAACTCTAAATTGAAACTAATTTGACTTTCATTAATGAATTAATCTTGCCAAAGTTATTAATACTAAGCCATAAAACAAGGGATGGTCACTATCGAGTTCTGCTCAAATTATCAACTACACATAAGTTAGGGTTTTCCTTTTTAAGGCATGTAGAGATAAAATATTGGTTTTTTTACTGCTTACTATCATTTGGGACATTAGTTTGGAGTGCGTTCAACATCGCCTCTAAAATTGTATGAGAAAAATCATAAACTTCAACTGAAAATCACATGGGAATGAAACACAAAGTTCTTCAATTTACAATATGCACATGGGAATGGGCCACCACGTTTGACGTCTTTGGAAAAATAGGGTTACACTTTTGCGATCAAAGAAGACACGTTGCATATGGTTAGGTTTAAGAATTCTTATCCTAAGCTGAAAGGAGTCTACAAACACCACTTTGTGTCGTAAAAAAATGTGAAAAAAGGTTAAGCTAACACACTCTACACATGGCATCGCAGTCTGAAAAAAAAAAATTCGATTCCATAATTGTTGCGTATTCTAAAGTGGGATTTTGCACGTTGAATTCATCTTCAACGGGATTTGGAATTTCCAATACCATGAGAGAGGAGGAATGCCTAAAAAATGTTCCTTCTCTATGTTTCATTCAAGTACCCCTTATAAAGGATGGGCATTCAGACGAATGACATGATCTAATCTAGAGCGATAATCAATCCCATAACAAAAGCTTGCTTGTAGCCATGCATCACTATCATATTGAACACAACTCCTCTTAAGTGTATATATGATCTAAACTGCTTTGGATTCACCTGCAAAACAACAAATATTTTCAAAACTTGTCATGACTACAGTCTAGTGGATTACTCTAAGTATACATATTGAATGTAACAAGACTTACGGGAACATGCAAACCTCATTTGTCTTTGTAATAGTAAAGCTCATTCATTTGGATTATATTGTAGGGCTCATCAATGAAGGATGCAAAAGTTTCAAATGAAGGCTTAAGATCTGAAAGTAAATGTGTTTCAAGCAATGCCTAGTACGTGGTGATAATATGTAATCAAAAAGTGGGGATTCACTAGGCACTAAAGTTGACATAGAATTTTGTTCTTAGCAAGGCATTGCATTAAAGTCATTGGATACAACAACGACCCAATTTAGATAAATGTATATAGAAGTAACCTAGTTAGGGTAACTTGATATAATGGTGACCCAGTTTGGATAATTGCATACAGTGGTGGCCCAGTTGGAAATACCCTTACTTTAGCACAATCCAAGCTTGAAATATCTAGCAACCATGGATCCCCAAATGCCAAAGTTGAGATATTTATATGGGAGAAGGAGGATGAGAATTGGTTGAACAATCTGCCAGTTTTGGAGGCAAACATGACATGGCATGTTCTTAGTGGATGTTTAGAAATTGACACTGAAGGCAATTAGACTCGAATGAGTCATTTCTGCTAAGATTGAATTTCAAATTGTTTGGTTGGATTGTTGCTATGATGAGCAAAAACTACAGTCCTACTACATTAACATTAACATTTGGTAAATTCATTCTATTAAGTAACTATGAAGCAATGGATTAATTGCACCCATTGTTTTCCTACGACCTTTTTTAAAGAAAAATCTCAGTTGATATATTGTAATGACAAAGAATTCACAAGTGACCAATATGCACCTTCCTCCCCCTCAAAGCGAGATTGAGAACATGGGTGGGTGCTTAACACATAGTTGAGAAAAAAAGTGTCATATATGGAATTATGTTAAATGTGGTTCCATACACAGAATTATGTTTTAGCTTTACAAAAAAAATCAGGATTGATTTTTATTATTAATCGCATCCTTGATTTTTGCTCCAAATATTGCAGTTGACACTTTCATTGCGAGTGCTACTCTTTCCTACGCTACTGCCTTACGACGTTCCCTTTGCAACATTTGGTGCAATTGCTAGTTATAATAATGTAGATTTATTTTAGTTTTGGATCTACTAAGTGTTGAGAGGGATCAAATCTCTCAAAGTGCAAATCTTTTCTCGAGCTTCACATTCAAAATGAGGTTTAAATCTTGAAAGATTTCATCTCTTGTGGTACATATGGAGTTAAAATGGATATATATATTTATATCAATATAATTATATATATATATATAATATATACTAGTGTTTAAGTTTCTTTATGAGCATAAAAAAAATCAAAACATTTCTTGATTTTGACTTATTCACATAAATTGTTTTTTAACATAACAGAATTTTTTATAATAATAATTGACATTGAATATTTTTCTTGCAACATGGACATTGAAATAATTGTTTTCACATATCACACATTAAAATGTTTTTTCTTCTAAAGATTTTTAAAATATAATCTCTCTCCTCTCTCTCTCTCATGCAATTTTGTTGCAAACTCTTAAATTAATACCTCCCTCTCTCTCTCTCCTCAACATGCAAATTTTGTTTAAACTCTATATAAATACCTTCTCCTTGCAATTTTAATGTCAAACTCTATATTAAATACCTCTCTCTCTCTCTCTCCTCCTCGCTCAATTTTGTATGTCAAAACTCTATATTCAATCCTCTCTCCTCTCTCTCTTGCAATTTTGTATGTCCGACCTCTATATAATACCTCTCTCTCTCCACATGCTAATCTTCCTCTCTCTCTCTCTCTCTCTCTCACTTCTTTTCTCTCATGCAACTCTCTTCTCTCCTCAACTCTTCTCCATTGCAATCTCTTTCTCCTCTCTCTCTCTCTCAATCTATCTCTCTCTCTCTCTCATGCTCTCTCTCTCTCTCTCTCTCATGCAATTTCTCTCTCTCTCTCATGCAATATCTCTCTCTCCCTCTCCCTCTCTCTCTTTCTCATTCTCTCTCATGCAATATCTCTCTCTCTCTTTCTTCTTTACATTTTCAATTTATAAAAATACAAGCTAAATACAACTAAATTATTAGATAAACAAATCTCATTGTTAGGTGAAAATTCTCATATAAATCTTTGATTTAAATAAATTAAATATTTAACAACTCACTTCCTTTAAAAATAATTTTCTTTCACTGATTTGTAATCGATTAATAAGAATTTTGATATAAAATTTTATACTTTCGGATTTAAAACCGAATTCCAAAATATAGAAAATTTCAAATTAAAATTTTTATTTCAAAAAATAAATTTCTCTATTTTCTCTATTTATTATCTCACCTTTTATCAATACTACTTTACATGGACGACTTTCTAATTCATTTTGATCATTTAAAAATCACTATGCAAAGAAACAACATAGAAGTGTCTCTCCTTATGAGAGCATGTGGTATTAAAATTGGTAGGACCAAATGTGGACCAAATCAACTTGCCTATTTTCTTGTCCCCTCTACACCTATAAATGGTTGACAAACAATAGGTTCAAAAGGGTTCCTGGTGACGAGGTTTGCTACTTGTTTTTAATTATTTCGAGTCTGCGAAGTAGGAGAGGGAGAAGGCCAAGTCAAAGTGTAATCACTATGAGAAGGAGAGGTGTTAGCCTCCATTACCTCAAGGTATAGGGCCTGTACCATCTCCTCTGCAGCTCCTGTGTCGTCGTGACTCATTGCCACATGCATTGCCCTTATTATCTAGATGACTGCGTTAGCTCCGCCGAGGGTCTCTTGAAATGCTCCACTTATCCTCGCAACGTCCATGTCAATTGCCAGCACATGGCGGTGGCCACTCTGCCCATGGTAGCGTCCATGACCGAACCCTTCCTATGTCTCACTGCCAGAACCCTAATTCTGATGCCATGCCCTTTGCGTTGTTGAATAGCCACAAATAGGCCCTAAACAAGGCCCCTTAACAAGAGGCTCAAGGTCGCCCCGCTAACTCGCAGTCAAATTTTGTCTCAGCCAAAGTGGTGTTAACCACGTGGCTAGAATTTCATTCATTTCTATGCACAACGTTGTGGCAACTGCGAGTGCGAAGGCCCAAAAGAGGGCCATGGAGGTTGCTCGGCTGAGGAAGGAGGTTAAAGAGGCCATCCACAGAGCGCTCAATGTAGCTACGGAGGAAGAGTCGAAAGCGCATGCAAACAATTCTTTACATACATGTATACCATACTCCATATTCTTAAGTTGTTGTAGACCGTCGTTACTGTAATGAACTTACTATAATCACCTATGATGATTCAATGGAGGGAATATTTTTAATCATCTAACACATCAAATCAACAACTCAAGACAGTAAACCGTGTCACATAGGAGAGTTTATTTAAGAGAGAAATGCCTTAGGACGTAATTAATAATATGATGTTAACAGTTATTAGGACGTAATTAATAATATGATGTTAACACTTATGTTGATGAATTTTATGTTTGAATATCACAATATAGGTTTATTTTAATTATTGACCTAGTAATTAATTACTTGATTTAGGGATAAGTTTCTTGACGTGCAATGTAAAATTTGAAAAAAAAAAACTTTTGATTTAATTCACACTTGATAAATTGGCCATTAAAATAGATTTATACTGATTCTATCTCTGTAAATATAGAGAAAAGGGAGATGTGTAATTTTCCATTGTATTACAGAACTTAAAGTTGTTATTTCAACAAATATTTATTGAATTTCAAACAAAACTGTAAAAAAATATTTTTTTCAAATTGGTTTATTTTATTTTTTATAAATTGCTTTGTATAATATGTACATAATTTTTTTTCCAACCATATATAATATATACATAGTTCACAATGAAATATTTTATTTATGTACCATGTTGTCCACATATAGATCTATGTTAACCACACAAATTCCAAGAGGAATCAAATCTCTTGATGAGCAAACATAGTTTATAGTGCATGTTTTTCACATTGAGAGATTTAATTCCTTTTATTACAAATATAACAAAAAGTACTAAGGCTACAAAAACATTACGTTAAAGTAAACAACAAATTCGCAAGTGGTAAGATCGATATCATTTCAAGACTTGAAGATGTTGTACTCCATGAGGTATCACACGTCAATGTGGCATCTAGCTAGGAACAACTTTATACAGAGGAAACACGTTTATCATCTAAGCCATGTACGATTCCTTAAATGCGGACACATCTTTTGCAACCTTGGTGCCTTTTTCCCAATGAAATGACTTGAAGATACTGTACTCCATGGGGTCTCATGTGTCAATGTGGAATCTATCTAGGAACAACTTTGTATAGAGGAAACATGTTTATCATCTAAGGCATGTATGATTCGTTCATTGCAGACACATCTTCTGTAGCCCCGGTGCCTTTTTCCCATTGAAATGATTTAGCCAGTGCTATGTAATTTCCTAATGTTATGGTCACCATATCACTCTATGTATCTTGCTCTGCAACACCTAATAGCTTCTACCAGAATCTCAAACTAGGGTTGAGGTAGGAGAAGTTGAAGATGATGTCCCTCACTCTGCAACATTTACTAGTCTCGACCTAAACCCAAAGCTAAGGTTAAGGGAGAAGTAGTATATAATGATGAAGAATAAGAAGTAGTCGTCATAGAGTACTGTAAGAACCCATGAGAGTTGGAGAATGAATGTGATGTGAAAAGAGACTTGATGGAGTGGGCAAGGCATGAAACAATCACTGCTTTCACTTACCCTCTCTTAGGGATATCCCTGCAGTGAGAAGGCATGCTTATGTCCTCATAGTTAGCCTGGGATGGCACGTTGAAGATGCTACTAAACTTTTGTTAATAAGTCAATTTAAAAAAACTCAAAGGAAAATTTTAGTGAATTATAAATGTACATAAACTCAGGAGAGAAGATGTGTGATCAAGTCCAAAGGATGTACTATATATAATAGGACTATGAAAGATTTAAGATTCTGTGAGTGGAGCAGTCAATTGCACTACGTAATGGTGAATAATTAAGTGCATAATTTTTTTAGAATGTGTTGGGTCAACGACCAAGGTAAAACTAATCAAGCAATAAATTTATTTGTTGCGTCGACTGCCAAGTTTGACAACAACTAATCAAACAAGCCTAGGTTTCCTAGAGTGAATCAAGCAATTTATTCACATGCACCATAGATGAAAAGGATCAAAACTTGCAACTCTATGCTCTACTAAGTTATGACAACACGTTTCTTTGAAAAAAAGGAGATAGAATCATTGGTCTATATTTTTCCATACTTTATCTCATTTGACAATTTATGTTATTTTTATTCAAAGTCAATTGTTAACAAATTGGGCAAACAACAAAATCATTTGTTTCCATTATACAAAAAGTTGCAAAGTTAGAGAGTGCACAAGGAGCTGGAAATTGATCTTGATAGGGCTAGAAAATGGAATCCACCACACTCTAGTTATCCATAAGGGAATCTTTCTAAGAGAAACCATAATCCAAAAACGTTGGAGAAAAAAATTGCAAATACCAAGTTGAAGATCGAGAAAATGAAGGAAAACATGAAAATAAGAGATGATCTGAACACTCTGGCATTAGGAAAATTGAAAATCAATTACCCGGACCCAAGAATTTCAGTTGCCTGGTGTAAGCGCCATGATATTCCCATTGAGAAGATATTTAATAAGTCCCTTGTGGCCAAAAAGATCCACAAGCAAAAAAAAACTGAAAATGGTATATAGAGGTTATGAAACATAGAACAGGGTGAATGTTGATGAGTGCTAAATGACTTCCCTGCTAGCGCTGAAATGAAATTAGGAAAACACAAGCTAAAATAGGCAGGGCATAGGGGGCAGATACATATTGTAAAGGAATTAAGAATAATACATATATTATGTGTTGTTGTTTAGTTAAGTCTTATATTAAGATTAGGAACTATGTAAGACTAAGCTTAACTCCTTCAATTCACTTAGTAATCCCAAGGAACAACGACCTCAAACTACACCCTTTAGAATATCTAACGAAGATAGACTAGAGGATTCCAAGTGTGAATGTCTTGATGCTACATGGGTGGGCCTAGGCTAGGATTGGATTATTCAGCAGAGTTCCTACCCCTCACATATTAAAGGAAAGGAGAGGTGAAAAGGTGGAGTGCTAAGGAAAAAATACTAAATATGAATGTGAAAGTCTATTATTGCTTCATAGACTTTTGAAAATCCTTTGACTTAGTCCCATGAGAGGATTTATTCCAGAAGCTCCTTATTTTCACCCTCGATTATACGCCCGCATTCTCAATTTATGAATTCAGTCTGCCAGCAACAAACAACTCTACATATACCCACTTTCCCCCTTTCTGTTCATAGTTGTTTTTTATGCCTCGTCTTATGCTTAATTCAGAAAATGAAAAATTGGTGGTGACTTATATCTGGCATATTCAACTAATAAGTCACTATATCATGATGATGAAAAGAGATAAATCCATGTTGTTACCATATGAGATATTGATTTTATTTCTAAGTTTCCACCAGACACGAGAGATTGCCCCATCACACAATATTTGAGAGAGAAGTCCCCCCCATGTTTCTTCCATATGATGTTAGCCAAGTTGTTATAAAATGTGATATCAAGTTGAAAAGTTTTTCATCTCCGCGGAAATCAAAAGATAGAAAGAAAGATCCTTCCCTTCTTCTTTGGCAAGGAGAAAGTTGGATCAATCAATGGTTAGTTAGTTGCTCCCAGGCCATTTCTCCTAAGGGTAAGTCAAGTCAAGTAAAGCCTATTATCCTAGGATCCACCAAGCCAAGTATTGTTGCGCAACGACTAAGGTGAATATCCCAGCCAAGCTGAATATCCCAGGAACTAAACCTCATGCATGGTGTGGGAAACACCAATTAGTAGAACCCAATGACAAGCGGCGTGGGACTCATCGGGGCACATAAATGCATTTTCTTATTTAGTCAAAATGCCATTTCAGTAATTTTACCTAATGGATTATCTTTGGAGCCATACATTATGGTTACTTAACAAGCATAACTACAACAGGGTAGTCCATGCAGCTTCATGGGGGGTATAACCT
>APFE030195610.1:0-19556 GCA_000404065.3 Pinus taeda | reverse complement strand
CGGGCTCTCCGCAAGATGATCCTCGAAATGATAAAGCACTTCACTCTTCCTATATGAAAAATGAAAAAATCCTCATATACTACAGACTTTGCACTTTAGGGGGCAATCAGTTACACAAAAATATCGTCACCTTGATTATTTGCAGTCGGTGTAGGCCTATCATCGCCTATACCAGCTTCCTAAGCAAGTCTTAAACCTCAGCTCTTCAAAACAAGCTTGAGAAAAGAGAGAAAGACATCAAAAAAGCAATATAACTCTCGTTCCGCACTTTCTCTTACTTTTGCCTGCGGGCCCGCACCTTTTGTTCAAGGTATCTGCGTACTTATACGCTCTGTATGTAAAAGGGAAGGTGCGTACCCCTGTAAAAGTCAAAAGGTGCAATTTTTATCTTAAAAAACTCATCTTGGGTTGACTCTAGAGTTTTCTAGAAGGATTTGTTACGTGGATTGTTCGCTCCAAGTGGTTCATGCATCCCATCATAGGAGGAACTAATCCCTTGTTGAGAGAAGCTATCCCTTTGAAGGAGGACTCTATCCCTTTGAAGGAGGAGCTGGTAACTGATCTCCATTGCACTATAAATTGAGGCATTGGGTCAGTGGCTAGGAGGTTAGAAGCTGAACTTTTGAGGGTAAATGCTAGTGAAATCAAGACTTCCTATTTGAGCTTAAGAGGAGAGATCACATACCTTCTTGGCCCCATTAGGGAGTGAGTGAAGCTTGTCAAAGTAGAGGAGACTTCTTGTTGGACCCTGGAAGGAGCTTGTACAACGTCAAGGCAAAGGTTGTAAGGTTCTTTTCTTTTGAATTAATAGAATCAAGCTCATTTTTCTCAACAAGTATCTTATGTTATTTGTTTCATGGACTCCTTGACTTTCATGTTAAATATGTTTTATAATATTGGATATTCAGATGCTATTTAATTGTTTGCCTTGTTTTTGCTTGCAGGTTTGTGACCAAGGAACTTACTTGGATCAAAGGAGCGAAGGCATCTCCGAACTTGCGTTGGACATGAGGTAGGCCCTTAAAACACATTTGTTTGCCATTATTTATAAAGCGCATTTAGAGAAAGATAGTGTCTGGTTGGTTTGTTTGTCATTAGGTCTTCATTAGATTCTAGGAAGGTCTATCTTGTCCGCAAGATCGACGGATTCCGCGTGACAGAGATATTTGTGGATCTACATTTATTAATTAGTTATATTATTTTTTTGTATAAATAGGAGTGTCTTCTCCATTCAAAAGGAGAAACGCTTGGAGCATAATTTCAAACTATGATGGAGTAAAATACATTTGATAAGTTCTTGTGTTATTTATTTTAGAGTTTTATATTGTTATTTTTTGTATTATATAGTTTTTTTACTTCATGTAAGTTTCATAATATATATTTTTTATATTAGTTTTCTTATGTTTTAATTTATTTTCACTTTTTAGATCAACATTAGCACTTTGTTTAATTTTGCAATTGTGAACTTTCAACACTTGATCAAATATGGTGATTTAGATTAACATCAATTTTGGAGAAGCCAAGTTTTAACGCAGTTTTTGTCTAAAATAATATAGATATTAGAAAACTAAAACATGGGTTTTGTGCAGAGTGAGTCAATTTAGTTTCACGTAGGAAATTTCGTTAAAACAATGCATGGTTTTGGAGATATTCGAGGATCTTTAAAATGTAAATTTTCATATATGGTGTTGCGATGATCTGATTTGGATTATTATATTATTTTACATCCATCACGATGCATTTGGGTGGAAAAATTGGAGGAATCAGATCACGGGATGGTTTTTACTAGCGGGACCCAATTTGGCGAAACGGGGCCTGAAACCTTTCAAGAGAGTTTTGAGGCATCAAATGAAGTTTTTTTAGGGGTAAAATTTTTCCACATTTGCATAGCACCTTTTCATGTTATTCTACATAGAGACCTTTCTAATGGTGCAATAAGTGTTTCAACCAGAGTTTGTATGCAAAAGTTATGCCACTCAGAAGTTGACCTTCTTGTTTTCACACCTACAGTTCATGAGGATGTCACGCCAGCCCTCATTATTCATTTAAAAGGGACTAGCCATGTATTTATGATGTAAAATATTCTAGAAGATTCTATTTTGTAACTCTAGTTAAGGGTTGATGTAGTCAAACTTAACCACTAGTAGGCTAGAAAGTTGTGTTATAACCGGGCAACTAGGAGGAAGAGGCATTCCATTCTTTTGAGAGAATTTTGTTCCATAGCTGAGAAAAGATAACAAGAGAGATAGGAGATAGAGCACATAGATAGTATTTGATCATTTTAGTAGCCCACGGGCCATAGGCATTACTTCTTTTTACTTGTAGCCATATTTCTAGACAAAGAAAGAGAGCAAAGCGACCTCACCTTCTAGTTGGGTTTTCTCCCGAAAGGGTTTCCCAGAGAGTATCTTGTGTCTTATGTGTGTGTGAGATTATTTTGTCATTCTCTTATTTTCTTCTTAATTTCCTTTTACATGCATAAACTAATTATGGTAAAACCTACAAATCTAGAAATTAAATAAACTATAATAGTGTATAATTTCATATTTTTAATATAATATTATCATATCTATTGTGACAAACTGTCTAGTAGAATATCCACGACAGTTTATGGATCATGCGACTAGAAAATATATCAATAGAAAAAAAATAAAAATAAAAAGAAGTGTCCAATTGAGAAAGAGATCACTCATTTTGAATCTAAACCAATCTATTTTGTTAAGCCATAACAATTCTATAACAATTCTCTAATATTTTTAATAAATAATTAATTATATTTCAATGATCACTTGGGATTGATTTATTTATTTGTTTTAGATGATTTATTTTCAGTTTATAATACACTTCATTTTCATATTGCAATCAAGTCCAGAAACTATAAAATTACAAAAAAAATTAAAAATTAAAACATTTACATTTGTTATTAGAGTTGTTTTCTTTCTTAGAAATAGATTTCTAATGTTTTCTAGATTAAATTTACAAGCTTTCATATATTAAATTCACTAACCTTTATAGATTAGAGATTTCCATGCTTTCATAGATTAAGTTTACATGATTTCCTAGATTAATTTTTCAATGCTTTCCTAGATTAATTCTTCAATGCTTTTCTAGATTAATATTTCATTTCATGTTATTTAATTTGTTTTTATAGAGTAGAAATTTCTTTCATTGCAATTTATCTTTTTTTTTTTAAATTGAAAACTAAACTCCTAGCATATACAGTGTTGTATACTTCACAAGTTTACGATCCCAGATTGACAATGTAATGTAAATTAATTTAAAGCACAATTAAATTGCCCAACATTTTTGGTGTCGTTACCAACATAGGATTTAATTTTCAATTTAGGTTGTTTTTTTAATTTATGCAACTTTGTAAAAGAGAGATCATAAGACGAGAGGTAAGAACTTGCAAATCACCATTGTAAGGTCTCTTTTAACCTTAGTTGATGAATTTCATCTCATTCTTAGTTGCATTCATTTTTGGTTTCATAAGTTTAATTTCATTCATTTTAGTGTACATTTAAGAGATAGATTCATTGTAGGAAAAACTTCAAAAAAAAATCAATTCCACAATCACCTACCATCCCCACTAGATCACGTGGTACAGTAAGAACCACATTGCCATCCACATCATAAGTTCCTACTTTTGCAGGTGGAAGAAGATTGCCTCATGTAGGTAGAAAACATGGTAGAGGAGGTAGAAAAAATGAATGGAAATGATAACAATGAAGGAGGTCCTTTTGGATTTCCCATTAAGGATATTGATATAAATGTTAAAATGAAAAACATCGCTCCATCTGTACTTCCTAACTTCCATGCTATGAGATCAGAAGACCCAAAAATATTTCTTTTTGAGTTGGAAATACTTTGTAAACCTTATAATTACTTATTAGATGCTTAAAAATTGAAATTGTTTCCTACTACTTTGAAGGATAGAGCTCTTAAATAGTTCATGTGTTTAGGGTTCAATAAGATCATGGGATGATATGAAAAATATATTTCTAGAAAAATATAAAGACTAGTGTATATATCATGATCTTAAAGAGGAAATATTTAAAATGAACCAAAATGAAGATGAGAGCCTCGAGTATATAGTAGAGAGATTTATGTATAACGTTAAGAGGGAAAATTTCATAATTTAGGATTTGATACATTAAAAACCCTCTTACTTAGAGAAGTTAGAGACAAATGGATTGATCTTCATAATATCATGGGAAAAGAAGATGTTTCTTTAATATCATTTGAAGAGATTTGGGACACATGTAAGCATATATCAAGAGGAAAAACAAAATATGGTAAATCCCCTCAAGATTCAGTAAGTATGTCAGCATTAGAGTCCGTAAGTTAAGCTAGACTTGGAAATTTGTTTGATAATTTTAAAACAAATATTCTTGGTACTTTAAGTGAAAAAATTCATATGCTAAGAATGCAAAATAAGAAAAAAATTGAGAATGTTTCATTGTGTATAATTTTCCCTAAATGTAGAAAGAAACATGCTTTGCTTGAATTTCCAATTGATAATATTGAAATTTGTGTCATATGTTCATAATCACATGTTACTAAGGAATGTCCATCATTACAACAGTTGAAGGTAGTTTACCAAAATGTTAATGGAGCAAATCAAGCACTAGAGAAACTTTGTTATGTAGCTCCAAGAAGACCTTAGGAGCCTTGTCAAATCAGTATGATGCAAGATCCTAATTCACAATTTCAAGCTTATGGACAAAAATCTTGATTTAATTGAAACACATCGTATCCTTGGAAACCTTGGCCATCTCAATCCCAACCTCAAAATAAATCTTGGCATCATGGTTGGCAAGGGCCTTATAGAATAAATCCAATATATCCTTAATCTTTTCCTCACTATCCTCAATACCAATCTCAATGTTATTCATACCATTCACTCCACCACAAACTCATTTTCAACCTTAGTTGACCTTAATTCAACCTTTCTCATAACCACCTAAGAAAGCACCCCAAAGACCCATTCCCACTCAATTACCTACACAACCATTTTCAATCCACAACAATAAAATAACTCAGTCCACTTATAATTCTGAGGTACAAAATCTTCAAACAACTCCTCTTGATCTAAATGATATTCATCTTAGATCATGAAGAGTATTGCAAAAAAAGGATTCTCCGACTGTCATTGAAGAACAACATCTAGAAGAAGAAGATTCATATTATTTCCAAGAATCATGTATGCTTGTTGATGAAGAGAACTTGTTGGAACTTGAGATTGAAGAGTTTCTTGTATGCATATCACCAGATTCTATCAACGGGGATCACATATCTGAAGACTTGGATGGAATGATATAAATAAGCCAAGAAAGACAAGATTACATTGAATATTGGTTCAAAATAATCATCGAATCTCAGTTCTCAATCCTTTAATATTTTATGACATCATCTCAATCAAGGCAGTTGATCTCTCATATAGTGGTATATATCAAAATGTATCTTTCAAACCTGCATGTGAGTTTATTTTGCATCATGTTATGCACATGGTTCCATTGGAAGTATTCCTATACTTGAAAGATATTTTGTTTTTCAAAGTAGAGTATGATAGAATTAAAAAAATGAAAAAAAAAAAAAAAACAAAGATACAAGATAAAAGTACCCATGTGGAGCCAACCAACATACAAGTTATTCAGGATTAGCTAGCCCCAACCACTCTAACAAACCTCTATAGTTTTCTGGGTCTTGCTAATTTCTACTGCAAGTTTGCATTGGGGTTCTCTCATATCACTTGGACTTTGATTTAACTCACCAAGGACAGAGCGAAAAAAAATAAAATATTTTAGTCTGAATCCCAACAGAAGGCATTTGTCAAGTTGAAGCATCATCTCTACTCTGCACCAGTGCTCACATTACTAGACCTGTAGCAGTCGTTTGATATTGAGAAATATGTCTATGGCTATGCTATTGGTGTAGTTCTTACTCAGCAGGGGCACGTAGTGGCATATCACAGTGAGACACTTTCAGACACAGTCCTAAATTATCCCACCTATGACAAAGAGATGCATTCCATTGTGCAGGTTTGTCGAATGGAAGTATTACATTCTTGGGAAGGAAATGGTCATCCACACAAATCACTAGCCCCTGCAATTCATTAAGACACAAGGAAATTTGTAGAATGATCACCATCAGAAAGGGTCCACATACCTACAACGGTTCCATTTGAACATTAAGTACAAGAAGGGAAACACTAGTAATGCTACAAACTACCTCAGCTGACTGTACATCATGGCGTTGACCACTTTTCTCGACTATTCTAGACACGAGACTTCGGGGTGGCCACATCTTTATAAGAGTGATCCAGAATTCACCAACACATACCAAATACTCCTAGAAGGAAAACAAGTTCCTAATTTTCACCTCCATGGTGCACTATTATGCCACATGGGACACCTCTATGTCCCTTCAAGCGAACATGCCAAAATGATTTTGGAGGTGCACTATAGTCAGGTTGTTGGACATTTCAGAGTAGAAAAAATAGTGGTCATGTTGCAGAAGTGTTGTTATTGGTTGAACCTTCAACGGAATGTTGGGAAGTACATCAGATCCTTCATTTCCTATGCCATTTTCCAACTAACCATCAAGAAGCAAGGCCTATATATTCCTCTACCTACTCCTATTCAGCCTTGGGAATCCATCTCCATGGATTACAATTAGTCATTCCTTATACTAAGCATGGGAACAACTATGTTTCTGAGGTCGTCAATAGATTCTCTAAGATGGTCATTCTAGCAGCCTACAAGAAAAGTATCACAATAGAACCCACTGCTAAGCTCTTCTTTGAATGAGTCTAAGTAAACTTTGGGATCCCACAGTCCATTATCTCATATCAAGACAACAGGTTCCTGAGTACATTTTGGTCAAGCCTCTCGTCGATGTTGGTGATGAGCCTCATCATTGGGTAACTATAGAGACCTTAATACACCTCCAAGCTTATTAAAATCAACTCTTCTCATAATTCCTTACATGTTTAAATTATATTTTTCTTAATGAGATGAGTAAAAGTAAGATGTATGTCTAGTGGTCTAATGTGCATTGATTGCAAGTTTTTGAGAGACAATCATGGCAATTTTGGCTAATTAAGGGTAGAAACTCGAATGAGACAAGGAGAAGAGATTATAGGAGATAGATCCTCTTCATTAAATCCTCACTCATTCGAATATTCTTCAATCAAATCACACTAGCTCGGAGTTGCAATCAGCCAAGTCATGGAGATCATGGGCAGTCAAGCCAGTGACAGTTAAGAGCTAGTTCATCTTGAGTTTGGGAGCCAAGCCTCCCTAGATTTAAGGAATTTTTTGGAGACTTCAACTGTATAAATAAGGAGGCCTAGAGCCTCATTAGGATTCAGATTTTTTATGTTAGATCAATAAGCATTTTCGAGTTCAAGCGTTGTGGCAAAACATTGTTATGTGTTTTTCCGATATGATAATGAGAGTGAGCATTTCCTTGATCCAGCACTGAGTTGACTCAAAGGGCTAAATCTCTTGGGTTAGGGCCCAACCCTAGAAGCAAAGGCTCCTCTTCTTGTACCTGTATGTTTAGGTTATTTCATAGATTAAGCGTTGAATTTATTTCAGCATTGTTTCATTGCAAGTAGTGGTAAATTTGATTAGCTTACTTCCATTTGTGCATATCTTTAGTAGTAGTTTAGATAGGTAAAGGAATACCAAAAAGGTTGATAACAGGTGGATTTGGCCTCACTCCTCCCTTCAAGGACCATGGTTTGAGGAAAAACTCCTATTCAGCCCCAAAAAGATAGAATTTTGATTTCTTATGGAATTTAGGGTTTTCTACTACTTAGGCGAGCATCTTTTCAGTTTTCAAATATAGGTTTTAATTGTCATTTCTGATATCTTCAGCTTTGTATTGGATCTTATCGTGTTTCACAATCTTTTGCAAGTATTTCCATGCATGAAATATGAAACTAAATAATGAAATTATGTTTTCTTAAGTTGATTGGAAATCTTCCTTGTTTGATGTGATTCATGGATAAATGCCAGTAATGTATGTATTGCAGGAGTTTCAATAGTGCAGTAAGATCTCATGCTAGCAACCCCAGCCTAATCTCATCCATCCATGATCACCAAAATCCACCAAGTCACTCAACCAATTCATCATTCCATAAGAACAACTTCCCAGGTTTGTTGAGCAAATCCATCCATCTTACAAACTCTGTTTTGAGCTCTGAAGAAGTACTAGCCACTCCCTTGCCCTATCTCTTCCATCATTCACCTTCCCTAAGCCCTATACCACCTTTCAAATCACTCCTGTTTCTCTCGGTCAGATCTTGTAGGAAATAGGGGATCTTGTAGGAACATTAGGACATCTTGTAGGAAGCATTAGGACATCTTGTAGGACAACTTGTAGTGGTCTGTTTTGAAGCCGATTTATGGAAAAAAACATCTAGGAAGATAGGAGAAGAGCCCTACTTGCCTCCCAAACCATCTAACCTTCCATCACCATCTCTAATCCACCTGCCAAATCACCAAGAAGATTTAACATTCACATTTTCACAAAAAAGAACAAAAAGGAAAAAAAAGTTATTGTGTTCATTCATATGCACAGCAGTAGAATGTTTGGTTATTTTAGAATGCATGCCTAGGACAGTTAGGATTACACACATCTTAACTTAGAATTATTCTGAAGCAATATCTTTCTTAGCAATTAGTTATATGAGTGGTGTGTTTAAAGTATTGATTTCAGTCTTTCCTTACTACAGTGGACAATATTCCAATTCCCCCAATTAGAGAAAAATTCCCCTCTCTTCATTGGTAATCAAGCTTCTTCTAAATCAATAGAAGGTTGGTTTGAGAAACCATAGTGGTCTATCACCAGCTCAGCAGTGACAAAGAGTGGACCCATCGCATCTACTTTTGCATATAGCACTGTCACCTCCAAGTTTGTACGAACCTCGCGTTGATAAAGTAAAGGTGGTAGCCCCAGGAGTTGCAGCATTATTGCTGTAATATTGGTTCTCATCACTTTTTGGTGCCATTGTCGGGGAGGTATCTGAGTAAGATGTGATTTCTACTTTCTTTATTCCATTTCTTATCTCTTTCATTCTTCTATTAGCTTCATTTCTGAAAGAGTAATTGTAAGTTGGTTTGCTTTCTTTTCCATTCTACAAGTGAGATTTCATTTAGCAGTTAGTATCCATTCAGTTTGTTATTTCAATTTTAAAATTTGTCTCAAAGCTTGAAAAAACACAAAACAAAACAAAAACACTTCTTTCATGCCTTGTAGGAATAGGGATAACTTAGGAAAATTTCTGCCAAATACCCCCACCACTTCAAACAACCAACCTTCCCTCTTCTTCGGTGGTTGTGAATTGGAAGACCCCTTAGGCGAACAACCAGAGATTTTTGAAGAGCCTATAGGGGGTGAAGAAGAAGGAGAACCCACTCCAACTAACCTAATGGATGAAAATAGGAATGACATAGGATATAGAGAAAGAACTGAGGGTGTTTTTCCCATCAGAGAAACCAATGGGGATTTCAAGATGAAAAACATAAGCCCCTCTGCTCTTCCTCACTTCCATTGCCTGACCTCAGAAGATCTAGATACTCTCTTGTTTGAGTTCATTGTCATATGAAGAACTTATGATTACACCACTGATGATTAGAAGTTGAAATTATTCCCATCCACTCTCAAGGATGCAACCTTGCGCTACTTCATGGGTTTACCTAGGGATAGCATCATAACCTAGCCTTAGATGTAGCAAGCCTTCAACAATAAGTATCGGGACTACTGCAGGTCCAAAGAAATTAAAGAGGATATTTTTAGAATGACCTTGGGGCATGATGAATCCTTCGAGGATTATAAGGAAAAATTCCAACTTAGCTAAAAAAGGGCCAAGTGCACACTTGACCCTGAGTCATTGAAGCTAGAGGGGTAAGGGAATATCTTCTGGATACCCTAAACCTGCTAGCAGGTGGGGACATCTACCAACTACCCTATGAAGATATCAAGATTGTCTTTAAGAATCATTCTAGGACATCTAGGAAAAAGGGTAGGGATAGTCAACCAATGGCCAACTCATCCTCTTCCAACACATCCATAAAAGGTGAAATTGGAAATATGCTAGAAGATTTCAAGAGTAAAATGTTTCAAACCCCTTCCCTATAGATGGACACTATGCACATCAAGAGAAAGTAGGAGGAAGCAGAGAGATCATTAACCATCTTCTACCCTAGATGCACAAGGAGGCATCCTAGGAATGAATGTCCATTAAACCTTATAGAAATATGCTCGGTCTATGAAGAAAACCACTCCACAAACAAGTACCCTTCTCTACCTACACTAAAAGTTGTGTATCAGGGAACTGAAGGGGTGACTGAATAGCTCTACTACATAAATCAAAGGAGACCTCATGGGCCTAGACCATACTAGCAAGGCATGCAAGGGGCATCCTATGCATATTACAACCCTAACCAAAACACATCCATTCCCTCCTGGGGACCCCCTACTCATCCCTCCTGGTCTACACCTTCTCCTTGGCCTTTTGCAATTCAGTACCATTCCCAGCATACCAACCAATCTTTTCAGCCATATACTCCTCCACAACCTTAGTGGAATGCACCACCCCAGAGGTGGAGGCCCCCATACAACAATTTTCTAGATTTATTCCCTTCACCTCCTACTCAAACATAGCTTTTACACTTTGCTCCACCTAAACAACCTCAGATGCCTGTCCAGCCAAATTTGAACCCGAAAAATAGACAGGCCCTGTAGGTATACAATGGAGAGACATCCTACCCTACTTATGCTGTGGAAATTCAAGAAATCAACCTAAGGTCTGGGAAAGTGCTCCCAAACAACAAAACTCCATCTCCACCTAGGGAGAGTGAAGAGGAAAGAGAGGAAAGTATGCCTAGAGTGAATCCACCACCCTTTCCTGAAAGATTAACTCATCCAGAATAGCCTACCCCAGAAGCAAATGAACTTCTGGGTGAATTGAAAAATCTATGTGTCAAAATTCCACTTGTCCAAGTTATTAAGGATGTACCTATTTGCAACAACCCGATTAAAGAGTAGTGTTTCAAACATCCAGGGAGGAAAAAAAGAGACACCCCTACCATTAATGTCATTGGACAGTTGTCTAACTTAATACTGGGTCAGGTAATTTGCCCAAAGTATTTAGACCCTTGAAGCCCTATAGTAGATGTGCACATCAATGGCACCATTGTCCCACACACCTTGATTGATCTTGGGGTTTCCATTAATGTGATGACTAAGGGCATCATGCTCAAGCTAAATCTCCAAGGTTCATTAAGAAAGACCACAACAATCTTGCATCTTGCAGCACATTCCACAGTATCCCCTAAGGGGATTGTTGAGGATGTGATGGTATCCATTGACTCCTGGGAGTAACCTGTAGACTTCCTAGTTCTCCAGCCTAAGGCCAAGCTTAATTGTTATCACCGTTCCACAGTAGCCCCTGAGGGGATTATTGAGGATGTGATGGTATCCACCGACTCCTAGGATTACCCTGTAGACTTCCTATTTCTCCATCCTAATGCCAAGCTTAATGGTTATCCTCTCATACTTGGGAGGCCTTGGTTAGCCACTGTAGATGCCTACATTAGCTACAGGGCTGGAAATATGACTATCAAAAATGAGCATCTATCCAAGCAGTTGGTCTTGTACCCTCCTTCTCTGCCATCTTTAGAAAATGATTTACCTTTATGGCTAGGAGAGGAGGAAGAGGATGAAGTCTACTCAGCCCAACACTATACCCTAGAAGCTGCCATGGGAGGATGACAGTCGGATGAAGATGATTTGATTGAACACATACTCCAAAATCCAACTACCATCACCTCTTCCTTAGAGGAAGTAGTAAAGGAAACCAAGAGCAGCCATCATATTGATCTATTCTTACCCGATTAAAACCCTACTCGTGTCAAAATAATAGAACTCGGACCTGAAAGAACTTTGAAAATCAACCCCTCTCTATCTATACACCAAGAAGAAGATTTGTGCAACGTGCTAAGGGAACATCTGGATGCCTTCGCTTGGAGTTAAAAAGAAATGAAGTGATTGCACCCGTCGGTGTGTACTCACCACATTTATATCAAAGAAGGTTGCAAACCAGTTTGACAACCCCAAAGGAGAATGAATCCAGCTCTCAAGGATATATTCAAAGAAGAAATGCAAAAGTTGTTGGATGGAGGATTCATTTACCCTATCTCAGACAGTGAGTGGGTTTTTTCCTTTGGTGTTTGTTCCAAACAAAAATGGGAAGTGGAGGATTTGTGTCGATTACAAAGAGTTAAACAAAGCAAAAAAGAAGGACCATTTCCCTCTACCTTTCATTGGCCAAGTGTTAGATGGCCTAGAAGGGAAGAAGTTTTTCTCTTTCTTAGATGGATTCAGTGGGTACAATCAAATCTAGATTAGACTAGAGGACCAGGATAAAACCACCTTCACCTGTCCTTGGTGTACTTTCGCTTATAAGGTCCTTCCCTTTGACCTATGCAATGCCCCTACCACTTTCTAGAGGGTAGCCCTGAGTATCTTTGTCGAGCTAGTACATGATGCAGTGGAAATTTATATGGATGATTTTACACCCTATGGGTGTGATTTCCAGGAGGCTCTCTCCAAGCTGGGTAAGGTTTTGAAAAAATGCATTGAAATGAACTTGTCCCTTAGCCCTAAAAAATGTGAGTTCTTGATGACTGCAGGGACTGTTCTAGGTCATTCAATATCCCATAAAGGATTGCAGGTGGACCCGAATAAGATAGACATCATCCAAAGGGTCCCACCTCTGCGAAAATAAAGGGATTTCAGAAGTTTTCTAGGTTTAACTAGATACTATAGGAGATTTATAAAAGACTTCAACAAGTTAGCTTCTCCTTTATTTGGGTTACTGGCCAAAGACTCTGGATTTTTATGTTCAGAAAGTTGTCAAGAGGCCTTGGACACCCTAAAGGACAAGTTGACTACTGCACCTATTCCTTGAGGCCCAAATTGGGCTCTTCCTTTCCAAATACATGTTGATGCCTCTCAGAAAACCACAGGAGCAGCTCTAGGCTAGATAGATGACAACTACCTTATGCCATTTACTTCATCAATAAGAATCTGTCAACAGCCGAACTGAACTACACAGTGACTAAAAAAGAGCTCCTAGTTGTTGACATTCATTGAAAAATTTAGGCATGAAATTATAGGTTACCAAACATTTGTACATACTAACCATGTTGCAATTAAATACTTGGTGAATAAACCTAATGTAAATTCCAGAATTATTAGATGGTTACTTTTATTGCAACAGTTTGATTTAAGTATTATTGATAAGCCTGCAAGGAGAATGTTGTTGCATATTTTACTTATCTAGATTGACTTTGCCTGCAAGGGAGGAAGGAATGGTTGATGATCAGTTACTGAATGAACACTTATTTGACATTTTAGTTCTCTCTCCATGGTTTGTTGACATAGCAAGTTACTTGGTGTATGCACATTTTCCACCAAATTTGTCCTCCAAGGAAAAGAGAAATATTATGAGGAAGAGCACCCCATTCACTTGGATTGGGGGAAACCTCTTCAAACTAGGCCCAGATCAAATTCTAAGAAGGTGTGTCAAGGAGGAGGAAGTCTTTGACATCCTTCTGACCTGTCATGATGGGCCTTGTGGAGGTCACTTTGCATCCAAATGACGGAATTCAAGGTGTTACAAGCTGGTTATTACTGGCCCACTCTTCACTAGGATGTGATGGTATACTAGTCAGTGTGATCGGTGCCAAAGGATGGGGAAACCTACACCAAGGGATGAAATGCCTCTGCAACCTCAAGTGATTTTCGAGCCATTTGACAAGTGGGGCATGGATTTCATTGGACCCATTAACCCTCCATCCAGGCAAAAGAAGTACATCATTGTGTGCATTGACTATTTAACCAAGTGGGCTGAAGACAAGGCCATTAAAGCAGCAATATAAGAAAAAGTGGTTGAGTTCTTAAGGGAAAATGTATTTTATAAGTTTGGATACCCTAGATAACTAGTCACTAATTAAGGGAGTGAATTTACATCTCACATTATTGAAAAAAATTTGAGCCAACAGAAAATCAAGCATAGAACATCCACTCCTTACCACCCACAAGCTAATGGGCAAGTGGAGGTAACCAATAGAGTGCTGGAAGGCATTCTGACCAAAGTGATTAGCAGCTGCAAAAAGGATTGGGAAGATAGATTAGTTGAGGGCACTTGGGCCTACAACACCACCTGGAAGACCACCACAGGATTCACTCCTTATGAGTTGGTCTATGGGAAGAAGGCCCTGTTGTCCATTGAATTTGAATACAACACCTTAAGAATGGTAGCATAACTAGATCTAGATCTCACCAGGGCATGACAAGAAAGATTGATCCAGCTGAATGGCTTAGATGAATTTAGAATGTAGACCTTCTTACACATAGAGGTGAATCAAGTTCAAAGGAATATTTGGCATGACAAGAACATGAAGGACAAATAGTTTCGAGAAGGTGATTGGGCTTTGTTGTATTATTCCAGATACAAGGATTTTAAAGGAAAATTAAGGACTAGATGGTTAGTGTGGTGAAGTAAAATTATAAGTGCAGACACGAACGAATTCATCTAGCCCAATAATGGGTCTAGCCATAATAGATATATTCTATGGAATATTTCCTTAAGTTAGAATCAATCAAGAGGGCCTACCTCTTGGTCGCTTATCCTGCTTGATGATGTCCTTGCTTGCTCACTCCAGCAATCTCTCGCTTCCTTATTCAAGCTCCTGAAACAAGTGAACAACAACAGCACACAAACATAATAATAGACAAATTGAAATTCAACCTACTTAACAAGTCAAGAAACATTAAGCCATGAATATGTAATATTACAAAACATGTAGGAAATCAATCGATAGTTGCATATATTAATATCAAATAGATATTACAACCATTCGTCTTGACGTTGTAGTCTTCCTCTGACAAGACCAGGTTCCCACACACTTCTGCTAACATTCCATGATGGCTTCAAACAACAATAGTTTAAAGGTTCTTCCCTTTAGGCTTCGCTCCAAACCAAAACACACTTCTCCCTCACACAACTAGATAGCTACCACTAGTAATAGCTTGCTTGCCTACTCCAAAATAGTATTAACACTTTTCAATTATAACACTCACACTCAACCAAAAATATCAATTGTGACCAGTTTGTGCTTGGGAAGAAAGGAGGTTTATATAGGAAATATGGATGGGAGATGGGTCCTCTTCTCATGGGAGAAGGACTTGTCCCTTGAGGTAGTTCCATCATTATAGGGGAAAGGAGCCCAAACTGTCACCCTCGACCCCATCCGGCCAAACCATTTACCAAACTTTTGTTACGGAGCTTCTAGAGCTGGAAGCTTCGGCTCTAATTTAAAAAACTTTATGCTGAAATATGGAAACAAGAATATTCCAATTTAATTTGTCCTTGAATTAAATTGTGAATTAAAATCAAATTTAGTCTTAACAGCTACTTGTAAATAATTAATTAATTCATTTTGAATTAATTAGTTGGATAAATTCAAGTTAGAAGTATTTATGAAGTCATGCAAGACTTCTCCCTTAAATTAAGGAGATAAGATTGAGTTGTATTTCAGTTGTAATTAGTTAACTCAGTTTATTGAGTTAAGTCGAGTTAAATTAGTTCCAAACTGTTTGAGGAACTAATAGAGAGTTAACGGCCATTTGATGCATGCATGCACTCAACTAGTGTACTCCAATTAACTGAAGATTCCCTCATCAAAAACTCATGCATGTCTATTCTAAGAAATACCCAGTTGAGATTAAAGTCAAGGACATTGTACTATCAGTTGCATGTGTTTTCTTATAAAGAAAACTCATGCATGCAGTCAAGGATAATTCCTTGAGGATTGCACAGTTCTAACAGTGTGTGAGATCATTGTTCCACTTAGTTGAATGTGACTCATCCTAGAGGAACAGCGCAAGGACATAGGAGATTGGAGGGCAGAGAGGAAGGCTTGAGAGAAGTTGGGATTTCCTGTGAGAATTTGTGAGGATTGTAATGAGAGTTTTCTAGCTGTGAGAGCTAAGGGTTTGTATAATTCCTATGTATTTCCACCTTGTATGATAATACAGATAGTGGGGTTTTTAACTGAAGATTTTCCCAAAGTATTTTCATGTGTATTGTGCATTGATTCTTCTTCTTCTGGTTATATTGTTCAGCTCAATCTTTAAGCTTCCTCAAATTGATAGTAGAAGTAGGTTATAGTATTATGCTTTGATTTATATTGCATTATCAGGTTAACCTACACCAAATTTTCTACATGGTATCAGAGCTAGATTTGTAGAATATTCTACATGGTATCGAAGCTATGAATAGTATACTGAGAAGAGAATTTGAAGTTTGAAGTTTGGGGTTGCAGGTGCAAATTGAATTCATATCATACTTCAAAGCTGGCCAATGGCGTTCTATGGCTTGAGACTCGAGTATGCCTTGGAAGGTAGCTCAAATTACATAGCATGGAAAGACAGAATGGAGGGTGTATTAGAAGACAATGGTTTGAAGGAGTTAATTAATCAATAAATCCCAAAGCCAGCTTCAACTAATGTACAAGAGTTGGATGAGTGGAAGAAGTGTGTGGCAAAGGTGAGACGGGTCATCCTTGAGGAAGTTCAAGGCCATGTCTTCTCGACTCTCCATGGGAGGGATACTCCATTTTCAATGTGGAAGACATTGAAGGACCTCTACCAGAATAGTAGTGACCAAAGGAAATTTCCACTCAAGGATAAGCTTCGAAGAATCAAGATGGTGAATGGCGATACTATTTCCACATATATGAACAATCTCACCACCTACAGAGATGAGCTTGGCAGTATGGGAATAACTACTGACGATGATGATATGGTGAGCCTCACTCTCCTTGGCCTTCCAAAGATTTGGAATAGCTACCAAGACTCTGTGAATGGAAGGGAGAAACTATCAGATTAGGAATGACTGTGGTCGGATCTTATGCAAGAGGAGATCAGGATGAGCACATGAGATGGTTCTTCATCCAAGGATGACGATGAAGAAAATATGGCCTTAGCAAGTAAGGAAAGGAAAGGGAAGGGGAAGGCTTCCCATTCCAAATCGAATTCTTCTCATGGAGGGAAGAAGGGTGACATGTCTAAAGTGAGATGCTTTAATTGTTGCAAGATGGGACATTATGTGGCTAATTTTCCATGGAAGAAGTCCAAGAAGGGATCCTCAGAAGGATCAAAAGGTGAGGCATTACCCTCTCAGTTCGAAATGGACTTTACCCTCATCACATGCATGGTGTCATCAATGATGGTTTGTGTCTAGTATCTTGATAGTGGAGCCTCATTCCACATCACAGGTGATAAAAGTTTATTCAGTGCCTTGGAGGAGAAAGACCTCAAGATGTGCATAGAGATGGGTGACAGTGGAAGGTATGGTGTTTCAAGAGTGGGCACAGTTGCTTTTCACAGGGAGCATGGAGCTCCTCTCATCTTGACAGATGTGATGTATGTGTCTGGACTGAAGAAGAACTTGGTATCAATCATGATGTTGGAGGACAAAGGCTATGATGTTGTCTTCAGTAAAGGAAAGGTGTTCCTAAGACACATAGCCATAGGTCAGACCAAGAGGATAGGGATTTAGGTGAAGAATCTCTATAAGCTAGAGGTAGATGATTGTGCAGCATTGAGTATGAAAGCAGAATTGGTGCAAATCAAAGACATTGGTGAGTTGTGGCACAAGCAATTGGGACATTTGCATTATGGGGCTTTGAAGATAATGCAGCAGATATCTACAGGACTTCCCAAAGGTAAACTTGAGAAAGTTGACACATGCAAAGGTTGTACCTTGGGAAAGTACACCAAGTCTTCCTTTCATGATTGAGATAGTCAAGCAAAGGCTATCTTAGAGCAAGTTCATACTAATGTGTGTGGACCATTCTCGACGACATCCACAGTGAAGAAAATGTATTATTTGATTTTCATTGATGACTATTCTCGTATATGCTGGATTTATTTCATGTGGAAGAAGGACTGTTACACTGAAATTTGTCACCAAGACTATCTGCAGTTAATATGGCTCCATCAATAGTCATATTATCCTCCTTGTCAAGCCTTATACCTCTGCTCTCCATGTCAAACTTCAAAAAAGAGAAACAGTCATTAAAAATCATGTTTATCTCTGGGTACGCAGGTTCTCTCTACCTTGCCTGCGTGTACGCATCCCAAGTTCATTTTACCTGCGTACTTGTACGCTCTGTAAGTAAAGGGATGGGTGGGTACTCCTGTAAAGGTCAAAAGGCGTGAGTTTCATCTTAAAAAAGTTACTTGTGGTCACTTCTAGAGCTTTCTAGAAGAATGTTTGACGTGTATGAGCGCCTCCAGATGGTTCATGCATCCCTATGATAGAGGAACTTATCCCATCAAGAGAGGAGCTACCCCATCCAAAAGAGGGAGTATCCCATTGATGTTGGAACTGAATAACTTCCTCTAGAACACTATAAATATAGGCATTGGGCCAAGGGAGGGGAGTTTGAAAGCTGAACATTCCAAAGGGTAGATGCTGCTGGAATTAGGACTTCCATTGTAAGCTTGTGAGGAGAGATTGCCATCCTTTCTTGTTCATTTGGAAGTGGGTGAGCTTGTCAAAGTAGAGGAAAACTCTTGCTGGACCCTGGGAGGAACTTGCACAACACCAAGGCTCAGGTTGTAATGGTTTCTTTTTTGTTTCCTTAATACAAATAAGTCATTCTTCTCAATGATTTGTTGTTAATGAATTGTTTCATATACTCCTTGGTCTATATGTTGAATATGCTTTGTTTTATGGAATATTCAGGTGTTATGTAATCGTTTGATTGTTAGTGTATGCAGGTTTCAAAGTGAAGGAGGAGCTCATCTGGATCGGCGAGGCTAGACTGCTACAACGAGCGTTGGACTTCAGGTAGGATCGAAAAACACTTGGTTTCTCATAAGATAATGCATGTTTAGAGAAGAATTTCTCTTAATTGTATTGTTTGTCACTAGAGAGTCTTAGGCTCCTAGGGAGGTTAGTTTGTCAGCAAAAATAAATCTTTCCGCATGACACAAATTGGCGACTCCACTGGGGAATCCATTGATGTGATTGATTTTTCCTTTGAGTATTACTTTTATTTGAAAAGACTTTTCTTTTTTGTTTTTTGATTGTTTGACTGTGTTTTTGGGTGGGTTAGCTTAGATTCAAGTTAGCATTTAGTTTTTCTTAATTTTTCCATAGTACGCATCCTCTGAGTTAGACACAGTGCGTACCTGTACGCACTGTATCTTTGCACACAGAGCGTGGACGCACCTGGTTAAACAGGCTGCTTGCGTACCCTGTTAAAATTGAGAAAATTTCAATTTTATTCCTTTTTTCCCTTTAGATTTTGTTTTTCTTAGTCTTTACTGCCCAGATCCACTGGTTGTCTGTCAAAAATCTTCACCTGAACTTGTCCCATTAGTGTCGAAAGTTTTAGTGAAATTCATTGAAATTTTAGCCTTAGGGTTTGATTTTTGCATTGGTCCTGTAGTGACTTTGACTTTAG
>APFE030195601.1:0-11690 GCA_000404065.3 Pinus taeda | reverse complement strand
TTACCATACCTCTCATTTATTTAGATTTTTATTAATTTACCATATCTCTTTTATAAATATGGTATTTGACCCATAGGATTCACTTAAAATAAAACCTATTCTTGAAAATGGGCGAATGGATTCACTTAAATAAAACCTATTCTTGAAAATGGGCGAATGGAAGGTTGTAACTCCTAATTTCAAGGGCTAAATTTACCTTTTTACCCTCTCCCTTAAAATAAGGTGGGCTATTTGAGGTGATTTGTAAAAATGTACTATGATACAAAATAGCCCACTAAAAATTTAAAACCCCTTAATTTCGCCAAAGGGCGAACATTCGCCCCTAAAATTTTCTATGATAGTTTTCAATTGTTTAGATTGCACAATTTGGGGTTATGAGGGTTTTTGAGGTCATTGAATGCATTTTTGCAATTAAAAATGCAAATCGAATAATGTAAAATTATAATTCTAACCATTCTTCTATAGTTGGGTTTTGATGAGATTGCTAGAAAAAAAGTGTTAAATAGTAGAACATTTAAATTCATTCAATGATCATAGTCTAAGTATTCTATAATTTGACTCTTTTTCCAACATATTGTTTTGGTTAAACTTATTTAAAAATCCGCTAGAATGTGTTGGAATTGTATATTTTAGTTGTTGAGTTTATATAATCTGACTGCCCAAGGGGACTTTAGAATGGTGAATCTATTTATAGATTCAAGAATGCAAATTAGACAACATGAAATTATGATATGACAAAAAATTGTATCAGTAGATTCTAATGAAAAAAGGATAAAAATATATAACGTTTAAACTTCACCTATTAAATGAAGTATATATCCAAAAGTCCAAACATCCATAAAACAAAACAATTTTATCATTTAGATTTTGAAATATTATCCATATAAATTTTAATAAATTTATCAAATATAAAATTTCAAATAAGATTTCCTAAGGATGAACCGTATTTGTTGGTTCAAAAGCGTCAACAAATGAATTACGATGTGATTTTCACTTAAAACTCTTCCCTATAAAGTCGATATGGATCACAGAAGTGTAAATTCAACCATTTACAACTTTCTTTTAACTTGCGATGTCACAATCAATATGGTAATTTAAACTTGCTTTACATCCTAAACAATTTTATCTTTTAAATACAAATTGTTCCCCTATATCGATTTAATTCTCCTTGCTATCAATAAGCTTATCTTCCCCACGATTGATTAAGTGCTCCTTGCTATCAATAAACTTATCTTTGCTTGATTTTTTACTTTTGTGATCTATACCGATTTTGATAATGTCTAGAAATTAACGTTTCGGATTAGTCACATTGTTAGAATGAGATTGACATTTCGAACCAACTAAACTTATTTTTATTACTAAGATTAATTTGAGTCAAAATCATTTTTCTATCTTGCAATCCTGTAAGTAGCCCAAGTAGCCCATTAATAAAAATCCCTGTATGATTGGTGTGAGACAACTTCAAGTTAATCTTAGACATTTTATCATTATCATACCTAGCTATTGCTTCAAAATTGTCTCATCTTCATGGTAATGTTTTAACTCTCCTATTCTATTAATCCATTAAAAATTCATTGTAGTTTCAATCAACTAATTAAATAAACTAATGTGGTTGCAAAAATTCATCGTAGTTTCAATCTACTGATTAAAGAAACTGTAGGCTCAGTTTGGGTAAATTGGTACATCAACTTCCCGAGGTCGTAACTTTGGCATACGATCTCCATTTGACGTACACAGTATTTTGTTAAAAAGATCTATCCGAGAACTACAACTTTAGCCCATGTTGCTTACAGTTTTCCCAAAAAACGTCGTTTAGGGCCTCAAAATGGCTTCGAAAGTTCAGGACCCAAAAGGTGCTGAAAATAGTACACTGGGCTACAATTAAGGAAACTGAAAAGCTAAAAGAAACAATGGTGGGGATCCAAGTGGATTTGGCAGGTGGCCACCAAAATCCACTTGGATCAATAATTTACAAATTTACCTTTTTTTTCAAAGTTATATAATAAAATCAAGATTTCGAACAAAACTATGATTTATTGATTTAAAAATTCTTCCTAATTTTATGAAATCGTGATATTGTCGAATTGCGAAATTAATATATATTTTCTACGTCTTTTTAATCCGCCAGGTTTAGTTTAAGTTGGGATGGAGACACCCAAAAACATCAGGATGCACTCATCGAAGCAAAATAATGATACGTGAAAGGTGACCCTATTTACCTGAAATTAAGCGAAAAGACTTTCACAATTCCGCCCCAAATCAAATCCCAGAGTTTCGCACCTCGATGTTCCCCCACTCATCACGTCAATTTTCCACGCGTTCCACTCATTTGCCCCATAATCATCATGGTTAATGATTTATTGATTTACCTTCTTTTAATGTTATATCAAAATCATGATTTCGAACCCACCTTGTGTTCATTTAAAAATTCATAAACTAGGATATAAATTGATTGCAGATTCTTAAACTAGGATATAAATTCTTCCTACATTTTAGGATTTGATAATTCTTCCTACATTTTAGGATTTAATAATTCTTCCTACTTTTATAAATCCTTCCTAATTTTATGAATCATGATGTCGTTTAAAAATTAATATTTTCCACTTCTTTTTAATCCGCCGTGTTTAATTTAAGTTGGGATGGAGACACCCAAAAACATCGGGATTTTTTGGGATGCACTCGTCAAAGCAAAATAATGATTTTGAAAATCCATGACTTATCTTCCACTCAATACCTGAAATTATATCTTCCACGCCAATTTTCCACGGAATTTGATTCCACGCGTTCCACCCATTTGCCACACAATCAAATCCCGAAATCACCTCTGTGTTCACCCACTCATCACGCCAACCAATTTCTACGACTCTTTGCAATTGCTATAAAAGGGATATGTATATGTAGTGAATTCATAGGAAAAGCATTGGACACAGAGAGAGCGCCATGGATAAAGCCATTGTCTGCTTTTTGATAGTGTTGGCAGCGTTGGACAATGTGGCTGCCACAACGTTCAATTCGTTAAGGGAGCCCCATCATCATTTTGTTTCAAAAGAACGCACCCTCACAACAATGGAGGATAAAAGGGACGTGGAGGCGCTTCTGTCGTTCAAGAAGGCCATCACATCGGATCCACGAGGATCGCTGTCCAACTGGACAGCTGAGAATTCGGCGAACGTATGCTCGTGGACTGGTGTTTCCTGCACAGACATCACACCGGATCCATCGGTCTGGACACCTGAGATTTTGGGGAACCCATGCTCGTGGAATGGTGTTTCCTGCAAAGACGACACTAGCAGAGTCGCTGCCCTAGACCTTTCTGCACTAAGTCTCGAAGGTACTCTCTCGCCAACTCTGGGCAACCTTTCCTTCTTATCGAGTTTGGATTTGTCATCCAACAACTTAAGTGGAAGAATTCCAGGAGAATTGGGTTTGTTGTACAATTTATGGAGGTTGGATCTGTCATCCAACAATTTGAATGGAAGAATTCCAGGAGAATTGGGCTCACTTCAGAGCATATGGTATTTGAATGTGTCATCCAACAACTTGAGTGGAAGAATTCCAGGAGGATTGGGCTCGCTACATAAATTAATTGAGTTGGATTTGTCATCCAACAATTTGAGTGGAAGAATTCCCGGAGAATTGGGCTTGCTGCAGATATTAATGGGGTTGGATTTGTCATCCAACAACTTGATTGGAGGGATTCCTGCATCTATAGGGAATTGCATAAACCTGACAAAGTTGTTGTTGTTCGACAACAAGCTTAGTGGAACCATCCCTGAGAATATTGGCAAATGTGTCTATCTATATGCATTAGATTTATCCAAAAACTTGTTGAATGGAAATATTCCCACATCTTTACAGAATTGTACACAGTTAAATCGTGTCAAGTTGTTCCAGAACAAACTTAGTGGATCCCTAGACATAGTGTTTCCATTTTCCTTGGAGGTTTTCTCTGCTCATTCTAATAGTTTTTCTGGGAATCTTCCATCATCTTTAGCCGATTGCACCCAACTTATAGCACTAGATTTAAGGAAAAATAAATTGATAGGCCAGCTTCCTAAACAGTATGCATCTTTACAATCATTACGAGTTTTAAGTTTGGGTTATAATAACCTTCAGGGTGGTATTTCTGATTGGATCACAAATCTTCCTAACTTACAGGTGTTGGATTTATCCAATAATAATTTTACGGGGAGAATACCTTTTAATTTAGGAAGACTCCTAGGATTTCAAATACCTTCGTCTTCCCAGGTCACTAGTAGTACATTTTACACTGATGTGCAAGTTAACATTAAAGGTCATGAGTATTCTCTAACATATGTGTTGCTGACAAATACCATTTTGGATTTGTCTAGCAATAATTTTATTGGAGAAATTCCCTCAAGCATGGCAAATTTGAGTGACTTGCGGTTGTTGAATCTATCTAGAAATCACTTAGAAGGAAAAATTCTTGCATCTCTAAGTGAGATATCTACTCTAGAGCAATTAGACTTGTCTAAAAATAATTTGAGAGGAGAGATTCCTCAAGAACTCTTTAAATTAACTATGTTGGCATACCTGGATGTATCATTTAACAAATTGTGTGGGCGAATCCCTGAAGGAACGCAGATGGACACTTTCAGTGTGGCTTCATTTCAAAGGAACAAGTGCCTATGTGGGTATCCTTTACAAGCATGCAATAAAGCTACCCCCAAAAAAGGAGATGGAGTCTCTCCAAATGTCAGTGATGACCAAGGATGGTTGAGTCGTGTGGATGAACATATCTCATTAATTGCATTAGGGTTAGGGGTAGGACTTGGCTTTGGTGGAGTTGTAACAGTAATAATTATGTGGGATAAAGCATGGCATTGGATGGTGCCTCCAAAAATAAAACCATTTTATGGAGTGTATCGATTCCCTAAATGACTTATCTTTTATCCAACCATAATACTATTTTGATCAAATATGTACTGGAAATTAAAATAATATATAATGTTTTGATGAATAAAATGCCAGTGGCTATTAGGTTATCTATTTATGTTTTCCATCTCCACTTAATTATGATTTTTTTCATTTTTTTTTTGGTTTTTTACTTCCTAGTTTACATGTATATTTTAAGTATTTTGAAAAGTGTACACAATGAAGTGACATATGGTTCTTATGTTTTTTTTTCATTTTTTTTTTGGTTTTTTACTTCCTAGTTTACATGTATATTTTAAGTATTTTGAAAAGTGTACACAATGAAGTGACATATGGTTCTTATGTTTGAGCTTTTTCATACATTTAGAAACCAACATTCTTGGTTGAGAATCTTTGTGAAAAATTAACATTTCTTTTCCTTTATGCTTTTCCTCTCCTTCCAAATGCTTTTCATATGTTATTTGATTAAGCCATTTTCAATTTATTTTATAAATTATGGTTACTGATGAATTGAAATTGATGATTTAAGTATACAAAGGCATTCATACTCTACCCCCTATGGTTTTGAACCTACAACCTCTTAAGAAGAAACACATGTTCTTAACCATTAGGCCCACTGAAGCTGTATAATTGTTGGACACCTCATAATTGTTAATTTAATACATATTTTTTGCATATAAATTTAATTATTACTAATCAATTATTAAATCAATAAAAATATGATATATGATTCATGGAACCAATCAATTTAAAAAAGAAGTCATGTTGATGCTTGTGGGCTTTGTGATAGTGGAAACAATAATATTATTGGACATTTCAACTGTTGTAACATTTAATTTCTCAAGGAGATCAATATATTCTTCGTCTTATGATATTTCACAAGGAATATGATCATCTCTATGACCCCACACCTAGTGGAAGTACTTCACTTTAACCCTACAATTTTGTTTGGATGCAATGCACTTTGGAGGATTTCATGTGTCAATTGACATCATGTAGAAATAAAAGGAACATGGAGGAAATAATTTCATTTCAGAAAGGTTATTACATTAGAGCCACAAGGATTTTGTAGACAATTGAAATCTCAAGGAAGCTATACTCATGGAAGATTGTTTCAAGCAAAAAAACACACAAAAAGAGCCTTTGCAATAACCCTTTATAGATTACATTTGGAAGGTAGTATCTCTCCATTTCTTGATAGCCTCTCCTTTTGTGAAATTTTCATCTTTGAGAAAAAAGTTTGGTCGGAAGAATTCCACCATAATTTGGATATCTTAAAGTGCTCCAAACACTTTATATCAACATTACTATGATTTGGGGCTATACTACAAAATATTTTGTAATTTTACACACATTCAACCAATCATTCTTTCAGAAAATATTCGACAAAGACTAGACCAAGATAATTGGCTCATCTACTCAAGTTGGAATATCTCTCCTTGTTCATTAGTCTTATGAGTTGAAGTATTGAACTTCTTTGAGAAAATGCACATCTCTCTAAGTATTAGACATTTATTTTAACAATCTTGTTGATCACGTCCTTTCAACTGTGTGAACTTACACTTAGTCATCAAGTATTGATTTTCCATAAACAACTCAAGTGGAAGAATTCAAGTTGAATTGGACTTGCTATAGAACTTATATTCCTTTATCTATATTCAACAACATGTTGGGATACAATTCCTCTATCTCTACGAAATTGCTCTTCTCCATTTTACAATTTCTTGCTTCAAACATGCTAATTGGTAGTGTCCTTGAAGCCACTACAAAATTAGGAAAGTTGGCCCTTCTAAGTTTTTATCAAACACGTTAACAAGCAACATACTTGACGTAATTTTCATTTTAATCAAACTCAAAAGTCTTTATCTTCATACCAATAATCTCAAGGGTATCAACAAATGTGTGTTTCTAAGGCTATCAAGTTTGTTCACAAATAAGTTGCACACAAATATATCCATGTCTTGTTAAAACCAAGATAGTGAGTTATTACATTTATATTATTGTATTATTGTTGTCCTTATTGATCAATAATAAAAATTGGACAAATTTTTGATGGCTTTTTGTTGCTATTTCCATGACGTTTTGTCACTATAACAAGAAAAGGAGGTTTTACTAAATGTGGAACATGGTATATTTGCATTATTGGTGTTTTCCAAATTCGTCGTAATTCTGACTCCTGTCAAACATTGGTAAATTAGAAAAAGGATGATTTTTTGGTGTGGCGTGATGACAACAGGGGCAGTCGGTCTACTACCAAAAGCGTACATGCTTCCATGAAACATGTCATCAGCATGTCGTTGGAAGACCATTGGATGTAGGAGTCTTCTAGTGTCACATGATCGATGATAACAATGGTTAGTATACCATATAAAACATACATAATTCGATGAAATGGGTCATCTAAAGACTGACAAAAGTTGGAGTCGCTCCACCAACATCACAAGGCATAACAATTCAAAGAGCGATGGAAAAACTAGCGTCGATACATTGATGACAACTGATCTTTCGCAACAAATTTGCTATATCATCGACACTTTTCCTACGACGGTTATAGGTTCCATATCATCGCATGACCGAAGTTGGCTTCTGTCATAAGACCGATGAGTTGGGTTTTTAATTTTTTTTTTTTAAATATTCAAAAATATCTCTACCCACATAAATTTGCATCAGGTTCAAAATCTCACACATGAAATTAATTTGAACTAAATTTAAGGTAGCATATGTCTTACAATGGATTTCCAACTATGAAACATTGGAAATGGCTGATAACTTTTCATCAGGTTCAAAATCTCACACACAAAATTATCTTGAACTAAATTCTAGTTTTCTTTTGGTTGGGATTAAAATTTTACAGGCTAGCTATCATGTGGCATGATCCAGCTCAAAACTTCTATGATGAAAGTAATAAACTCACTTGAAAGGGATTTTTCTACATGAATGCAATTTTAACCTTGTTCCTCATTATTCAAATTATTACGCATCTTGCATTTCCCACAATAAACTTAAGCCACACTCCTCATCATTCACTTTATATTATTTTTGGGTCGTCTTCCTCATCATTCAATATATGTGACTTTTAAGTTGTTTCCTCATCATTCAATTTATCATGTGTATTTCATTTAGATTAATATTGCAAAAACAACAATGAAAACACAAATATCCCCTGAGAACTATTAGTTTCGTATATGAAAATATACAATGTAGGATGAACAAAAATTTTGGAGCAATTAGATCCTACCAAAGATGAAAGTATTAATATAGAAATTCTTTTTTCATTCTAAATCCTCTGCTACAACCATGCAATTCATATACATTACATTTAAGTCATCACAATGAGAAATCTCATGTAAAAAAGATAATAGGCCTCAAATAGTCATGAACAATGGACATAAAAGAAATCGTTATATAGAATCACCAAACACAGAACAACCCTTATATAAAAAAAAATCTACAACTCATAAAAAAAGAAATTTCCAAGTCCATAATTATGAGTATTTTTCCAAAAAAAGTTTGATAAATTCATATCAAAATGGAATCAACACAATTACCATCGATTTAACAAAATCTTAGTGAGTAATACACAAATATCTTAAACTAGTCAAATAATGCTAAGACTTGAGTGCACTTACCAAATAATTGAAACTCACTAAAACCGTCAGTAAAAGACTCTACAAATCATCAAGAAAATATCCATTTTTTATAAATGTTATAGAAAAAATACATTTTACAAAATTCAACATTTTTTTATTTTTTTATTTTCCAAGGAGTTTTTATAGTATTCAACATTTTTCATTTGTTTAGTTTTGACAAAATTTCATGTTTTCATTTGTCAACTAAATTAGCTTTTTTTTCACTTGCCCAGTTTTTGTCACAAATATTTAATGTTTACACTGTGTCTAAGTTATACTTTTTATTGTTTAGTTTCGCAATATAATTTTTTAAGTCAATTAGTGTTGGCTTAGTGGGCCCTAACCTAGGTTCAACATTAATTTATCCAAACAAATCCCTACACTACTGGCCCTTTCAGCATCAATCGTGGAGCACGGACTGAAGTCTCACCCGAAGCAGTATGGGGGGATGCTGGAACCAAGTTTTCGCACCCAGAGATGGTAGTGATGTTGTTTTGTGCCCTAACTCTTCCTTTGCGTAGATCGATAATCCTTTTAGGGCTTATCGATATACTTTTCTTAATTGCCCTCTAGACCTTCGCGAAGGTCTACAACTGTCTTTTGCGGATCCTAACTAGGTGAATCAACCACTTACGTGCTTCTGTAATTATTATTACTTCCGTATTTACCCAGATGAGCTTAAGTATCTGATAACTTCAATATGCGTTAATGTGTCCTTCATGTAAACAGATATTATCACTTGCGTATAGATAACAATGTAAAACATATAGATTCGTGCATCAATACAACATTAAATCATGAAAACATTATTCAACATAACATAACTGCACGCATTCATAATAGAAGCAAATAGATCAAAAACATTGATAATTCTAGAGTAATCTTCTTTTATTGGTACTTTAGATCTTCTTACAAATCCTAACTACCCTTGTTGAAAAGTGTGCAATAAGAAATGCTAAATTTAGAATGTGCTAAAAATAGGACTCCTAGAAATAGCATGTCTAAAAATAGTAGCTTGGCCAGTGAGGTCATTGGCCACCTTGGGTGAGAGGTGAAACTACTAAAAATAGAAAGTTCTAAAAATAGCATTTCTGGGTCCCTTCCTATTTTTAGCAGTCCCTGGTCTAACTATAGGAAGTAAAAATGAATTTGGTCTTAACAATAGTTTAAAATATTAATTAATTAATCTCCATGAGTTAATTAGTTATGGAAAACTAAACTTGAAGTCTTTGTGAGATCATGCAATTATTTTCTCTCTTGATTTAGGAATTTATCCCTTGATTAAAGGAGATAAGGTTCAGTTCTATATTGAGAGGATCAGTCAACTTAGTTTAACTTAGTCAAGTCCAGTTAAATTAATTTAACAAGTTGTTAAATTAATGAAATATAGTTTGTTGATGCTTGCATGCATGTGACAACTATTATTTCAGATAATTGAGTATTTTCTCATGAATAATTGATGCATGGCAGTTCAGACAAAGACCCAGTTGAGATCAGATGAGGGACAGTGTACTATCAGATGCTAGGATATTTTTAGTAAGTATTCCTTGCATGAGGAAGGAATCTATTTTCTTCAATTACTACATAGTTGGACCTGAGGTGACAGTAGGTATGATTAGGCCAATTTATAGCCTATTTATTGAGGCCTAGGTAGTCCATGATTTATCATATTTTGATTGCAGGAAGTATAGGATAGCTCTTGAGCTGATATTTTTTGTAGACAAAAGAGGATTTCCACTTGATTGATATTACAATGTTGGGGTTTTATGCTGGTGCTTTCCCCGGTGATATATATTGTGTTATGTGTGATTATTTCTTTTGATTAGTTATATGTGTTTATGCTTGATGATGCTCATGAAATCGATTTTGCTTCCACTTAATGTTTTGTAGAACTAGATCAAGTATTATGCTTTAGGACATTGCATATATCAGTTTGATGTACAGGTGAAATTTCTACATGGTATCAGAGCTATCTGATTTGTAGAAAAATTCTACATGGTATCGGAGCACATGTAATCAAGCAAGGAATAATATACAAGCAAGAGAAAGGAATTCGAAGTTTATTATTCGGGATATAGATATCTAGTTCTCATCACAGTTCAGATTTCATCTAGATGGCCTTCACTGGTTTGAGGCTTGAGTATGTCCTTGATGGCAGCTCAAACTATATAGCTTGGAAGGATAGCATGGAAGTAGTATTGGAAGATAATGGCATTAAGGACTACATTGTTCAAGATGTCCCTAAGCCTAGTGATGCTACTCAGGTTGCAGACTAGAAGAAGAATGTGGCTAAAGCTAGGAGAATCATCCTGGAGGAAGTTTGAGATCACATAGTCTCAAGCCTCCATGGCAGGAGACTCCATTTGCAATGTGGAAAACATTGAAAGATTTTTATATTAGAATAACACTCATCAGAGGAAGCTAGCACTAAAAGACACGCTTCGAAAGATCAAGTGTGAGAAGGGCAATACGATCACTACCTTCCTAAACAAGCTCACCAACTGCAGGAATGAGCTTGCAAGTATAGGGTTCACTACAACTGATGATGATATGGTGAGTCTAACACTCCTTGGCCTTCCTAAGAGATGGCATAGCTACCAGGACTCAGTGAAAAAAAGGGACAAACTACCAGATTGCGAACGACTATGGTCAAATTTGATGCAAGAGGAGATTAGACGAAGCATTAGGGATGGATCTTCACCAAAACATGATGATGAAGAGAACTTGGCTTTAGCATCTAAAGCTAAGAAAGGGAAAGGGAAGGAATCCCAATCCAAGTCTTCTCAAGGAGGGAAGAAGTTTGACAAGTCGAAGGTGAGATGTTATCATTGTCATGAGTTGGGCCATTATGCTACTAATTGTCCAAAGAAGAAGTCCAAGAAAGGTTCCTCCAAGGAATCTGATGGTGATGCACTAGCTTCACATTTGAGATGGATTTCTCACTTATTGCATGCATGGTTTCATCCAACATGGGATGTGTTTGGTACTTGGACAATGGAGCCTCTTTCCACATGTCAGGTGACAAGAATATTTTCAACACTTTGGAGGAGAAGGATATCCGGATACGGATCGAGATGGGCGATGACAGAAAGTACCATGTCTCAGGTGAAGGTACGGTTGTGTTTCAAAGGGAGCATGGTTCTCCCCTCACTCTTTCTAATGTTA
>APFE030195599.1:18744-42728 GCA_000404065.3 Pinus taeda | reverse complement strand
TTTTCCTCAGCTAGTGTTGAATTCTTTACAGAGTCTGCTCCTGATGATGATGGGTTAGTTTTTGAATGGTGGGGGGTTTTTATGAATCTACCCTGATTGTCTCTAAACCTAGGCATAAATGAACATGACTTTAACTGTGTTTTTGTTTATTTTTTCTTATTGATTTTTTTTTCAATCCTTTAAGTACGCCTCCCGGGCAACGACGCCAAAATGTAGTGTCCTATCTAGGGTGCTAGACTGGGCTAAATTTATTATCGACCAGGGTGCGTAGACTTAGAGGCATGTGCCTAAAATATATAGACATAAAGGATCTAATCTAAGCCTATTCTTCCTAATTACAATGCTGTGATTTGATTTAATATCAAACTATCAACTAAATATCAACTAAGAATCAAACTATGTATCACTACCAACTAAGATGCAATTCATAAAATGTTGTGTATCACTGTAATTAAAGATTTTGGTCTCCTTACAGAGACATCAAACATAAAACCTCTGTTCAATGCTACTCGACATTCATGAACATTCATTACAATCATGCAAAGTGAAAATCGCAAGCATGTAGTCCATGACAGTGCTTTACAACACAACCCTGGATCGAATCCCTTACAGGATATAATTCCCGATCCAAATGATGGTCTATTCGAGCGCATGCATAAACATATAAACAGCGCATTCATAAACACATAAATATAAACATCGATTTAATCACACTGCATATATATATCAATACCAAATACCAATCAAATGCTCTGACTGTAAACGCAATTAGAATGGCACTGTAAACACAATTAAAATGACAACAGTATACCATGTACGTAGGGCCCGTCCGCGTTCTTGGTATACCGAGCTTGTTATCTCACGATCACCGTATTAAAACAACGCACTGTGATTATAATGCAAGTCTTATTTGTATTAAGTCGCAACTTCGTTCATGAAGAAACGAGTAAAAATGTAACCAACATACAACCGGGTTCAGACTTATATTTACATATGGTTCACATCCCTTGAAAATGGATGTACATTCATGAGCAGCTGTTGCCGCTTTTACCAAAACACAAAATGTTTCTATCCTAACTTACACATAAAAAAAGGAAATAACTAAAAAGTCGATTTGAGCTGTGACTGTGTGTTGTTGCTGCCTTTGTCGCCAACATGCCATAGTTGACCAGTCGTTGACCGCACATGTAGGAGGGTTGTTTCCGCTACGGGATAGGTTCTTGTCCATGCTTGGACATTCCACTTTTCGCCCATACCTTCCGCTCTGACCTGGCTGTCATGCCACATGTCAAACAATAAGCCATTTACAGGATGTTGGGACTTCCTGTAGTCATTTAGCCCAAAAACTCCTAATTTATTAACACAAAACCCTTAAATCAATTTAAATGCAATTCAACAACTATAAGACTATTCATTAATCAATTTCCAAGGCATTTGAGGGATAAATGATGAAAAGACGTAGGTAATTGTCATGTTTTGGGAGGGAAAAAGGGGTCATAGAATGGTACCAACATCTCTCCCCAACTTAATGAATTAGCATGTCCTCATGCTAACCCTGAAGTGCTTCCTTTAAACTCAGTCCCTGCCTGTACCTCTGCTGCCTTGAGCAATGTGTCTACATTCTTTTTCACCTGGGCATCTTTCTGGTCATGGAGCTCTTGCTTTAGTCTTTTGTACTTTTCCTTGAGGGTCTTCTTTTGATTGTACCACTTGGTGGCCCACTTGCAAATGTCTGTCTTCTCAGCTTCCAGCTCATTAACTCGCTCCTTTAACTTTTCATTTTTCTTTTGAATTTCTTTACTCTGTGCTCGGAGCATTTCATTTTCTTTCTTAATAACTTTCTCCAGCATGTTAGCCTCCATGAGCTCTTCCTTTAATTTTTCAATTTGTCTCTCTAATTTCTTCTACTTCTTACTGGGAGGTGGTGACCCTCTTTCTCGTTTATTATTACTTTCGACCTCTATATCAGCTCCTGGGGGTGAATGACTTTCAATATCTACATTGGCTCCTGGCCCTGGTGGTGAATGGTCACTGCTCTGAATATCCGTCTGTATAGGTGCATTGGATTCAGGTTGGTCTTCTTGCAACTGAACTTTTGATGTCCTTCTTGTTCTTCTTGAGTAAGTGGTGAAGACTTTGTCTTGTTCTGCCCTTTTAGCATCCTCTTTTCACATTTGTATGGTCCTTATGCTGCTCACAGGTGGGGGTATCTTGTTAGCTTTGGATGATGCTGGAATCTCCTCATCAATGTCCTTCATAAATCCTGATTTTTCTTGTGATTCTTCTTTGTCTTCCTCATCCCTGATTTGGTTGGCAGCTAAGAACTCCTTCCATGTTTTCCCTCTTCTTTCATTTCATGTTCAATGAGAATTTTGATTAAACCGAAATGATATAAGCTCTTGTCTTCGTTTCCTTTCTGCTTCTGGATGGTTTTTGACATCTTGGTTAGGCTCTGCAATAAGAAATATGGTAAACTGATGACACATTGTTTCTTTATGTGTAGCAACAACTTGATGTGGTATAAATAAACAATGTTGTAGCGGCCTTCACAGGTTACAAACTTTTGAAGTATGTAAACCATTTCATCCCAAGGATGCACCAACCAACTTCTTGGAATGCCTTTCTTCCAATTGACCGCTGAGACTCGGGACCTAGACATGAATTGGGTCCACGATTTTTCTTTGAATTGCTTGGTTTTAAAATACTTTTCCCCCTCTGGGCTAATCCCTATCACTTGGGCGATGGTGTCTTCTGAAACCCTGAATGAGAAAGTGCCTATCAGGGCTTTCTCCGCATTAAATGTGAAGGCAAATTGCTTAGCAACTTCTTCGTTGCTTCCATGGAATTTTTCCAAAAAGGGTAGCCACTATATTTCCCTAAGAATCGAAATGCAGTCCTCATGGTACTGGGAGCTATCGAACACACTTGGCTCGACCCTATTTGTCATCTTGGCAGAGGGGCGAGCTTCTTAACTTGCAAATTTAACAAAGAAGTTTGGATTTATTACCTGATACAATCGCTCCCTTAGTGTTCACTATAATGTTGGGTCGACTGTTGTGTAGCTCGGTGAGAGTCGAAATCGGATGCGTTCTCTGCCCTTGGTCCTTGCTGTGGAGGCCACGGTGTTATACACCAACGTATGCAATCCTGAAAATAAGTGAAATGACCAACTTCCTTCTCCTCAGAGTGTATTCATTTAAAAAAAAACAGAGGAACAATGATAATACCGCTTGTACAAATATTATGATGGGAGTGCTGGGAGGTGTATATTCTACACCGATGATGGAGTCCCCTGAATCATTTGGGTGCGTCGAGTGGTGAATTCATCATTCGGCCCATGCAAAATAATGAATAGGCCTATTGTCTCTTTCCTTTATATAATTACTCTTTTTATTTTTATTTTTTATTTTTTAAAAAATATCACCACGTGTCCTGTTGGTACTAAGCCAATTGGAGGTGTAGACTTAGGAAGTTGGTATGGCGGTAAATGGTTGTAGGATGTTTAGGAAACACTGGAATGAAGGGTTAATGAATTTTAGAAGTAGGGAGTAGGTTGGAGTAGGGAAGAATTAGGGGGATAAGGGATGATGAGAAAATGCACCCTTGGAATTAATCATAACTGTCATAGCTATTAGAATTAACATTAAAAATTAATCTAAAATATTAAGTGTTAAAAACAAGGAGCGTATTACACTGATGTTTGACTGATGTTGCATTGGCGTGCTGAGTAGAGCTAGTTTTTTTACTGTTGTTTGATTTTCCTTGCTATTCATAACAGGTCCCCTGAGGTAGGTTTGAATGCAACAGGTCCCTCTGCAGTGCTGAAGATGTTCATGCAATTCTTTATGTGCATGCAGGTGTTGCTGAGCTTGGGTGCTTGATGAAGTCTTGGTCCTGCCTTTGTAGAAACTTGCTGAAGCTGTGTTGAAGTAATTTTCTTTTGAAATATCAATCTCCTAACAGGTCCCTTTCTGTGTGTCTAAACAGGTCCCATTGTTGCTGGTGCTGGTAGCATGTCTTCTCTAACAGAACAGGCCCCCCTGCATAGTATTTATAACTAGGTCCCTCTGAGATAAAACAATGACAAGACAGCTTATTTATTGAAGTCTGGAATGTTGGAACAAGCTGCTTGGGAAATTTACAATGATGAGAAAAAAAAAAATTTACAATGGAGAGATAAGATTATAAGAATACTCCTCTCCCCCACAAAAGTTTTGACTTGTCCTCAAGTCATTATTCAGCTGAGACATTAAACAGTGAAAAAGAAAGAGAATTCTTACTCGCCAACGAATTGGTTTTCAAGTAGGAATTCGAGGTTAGAGTGTGCCAGAAACTGGTTTTCACATCTAACCCATTTATTATTATTTTTCTATGTTTTTTTTTTTTTTTTTTTGTTTTATATATATATATATATATATAATATATATATATATATATATATATATTATAGTATATATTATATATATATATATATATATATATATATATATATATATATATATATATAATATATATATATATATATATTATATATATAATATATATATATATATATATATATATATATATATTTATTTATTTATTTATTTTTTCAAATTGAAAGAAAATAAACTAAGGCAGGGATATTGCAGCTGAGGGCTGCAGTATCTCAACCTCTCTTTGTTGAGATACTGTGTGGAGAAAATCTTACTTTCTGATGGGCTTAGTATATAGTTTCAGGCGATGACCATTGACAGTAAAGGAATGACCTTCTCCATCAATAGTTGTGAGCTGCACTAATCCATTGTCATAAACCTGAACAAATTCGTAGGGGCCCATCCAATGGGTGGTAAACTTGCCTTTGTGATATTTGAACTTAGAAGGAGATGCTAGGAAATGCTGTAAGAAAGGAAAGCATGCAAAAGGAATATTGCAAACACTAGAAGTCCTAGGAATGAGGAAAATCTATGTTTTTGGGGTAGCAAGAGAGTCTTTGCCTCTAATCATGGCCCCAGACGGAGGAAGAGAGGCCAAGGCACTATTGCTAGCCTTTTGAATCTTCTTTGATTACTACTTAACCTACTACAGAAAGCACAAATGGAAGAAAGCTACTAAATCATCAAAAGCAACCTATTCTTAACCATAAGAGAAATACATCTAACAACAAACTAATATACAAACTGAAGTAAAGCATACAAATACAATTAAAGAGAAGATTGGCTGCTTGGATTGGGCCCTAACCCAAGAGCTTCAACCCTCTGAGGTAACTCAGTGCTAGCTCAAAAAGGATTCCATCTTCATTATAAAAAAATAGCAAGATTACTTAAAACTGTCATAAAATAGTAAACTCAAAATTTGAGCAAAGTTTACACAAGAAAAAAAAATTCAACCCTAGTGAGGCCCTAGGCCTTTCTACTTATACATCTGAAGCTATCAATAGCCTCCTTAAAATCATGGAGGCTTGGCTCCCAAAACTCGAGATAACTATCAATCATCTTTCACTTGCTCGGCTGCCTTCTAGTGCATGATTCAGTTTCTTGTATTCTGAGCTAAATGAAGGGGAATTCGAAGTGAGGAGCAATAAATGAGGGGGATTCCATCCTATAAGTCCTCTCCTTTGTCTACTTTGAGTTATTATTGCAATTTGACCACTAGATCCTTGACATTGACCTCGAAATCCATCAATAATCTTCATTAAATATATGTTAGACCACATGGCATAATAACTAACTCAACTCACCCTATAAGCATAAATATAATCAAAAAAATCATAAAATAAGCTAAGAGAATGGTTGATTTGACTAGGTTAGGAGGTAAAATGAGCCCATCTAATTACCCATTTATGAGGCTCATCATCACCCCCCTACTGAAGGTGTTGCTCATCCTCTGAGCAACCTAGTCAATCTCTTGGTATTTCAAGGCCCTGGTGGCCTCCCTAGCATTACAGGCTTCTGATGTGGTCTGCTCATTTTCTCCATAAAATCTCTCCTTTCTGTCTATGTCCTTCCATTTCTCCTTCTCTTCTTCTTCTCTTCTACCTTCCATCATGCCTAATATGAGTGGAGGACTCAGTTTGAGGCCAATCTAGTTGACCTTCAGCCTTTGCATGGAGCGCTTGTATGTTGGCACTCTTTTCAATGGCTCCTTCAACCTCATGGGGGAATGGTATTCTCTGATCTGCAAGTTGTGAGGTAGGGTGTTCCATCTTCTCATGCATGCATGCACATAGTCATCCCCAAGTAGCCTAAGCATATCTTCAAAGTGTTCAATGGCTTGTTCCCAATTGGCTAGATATTTAGGGGCAATCTAAGGGTCATTGGCAAGTAGGTTGTGTGTGTTGCTGAGTGCCATAGGATCTAATGGCTCAGAATCATTAATCGTTCATTTTTGCTCTTTTATTAACAATCTTTTCATTTTTGCTTCCCTCAACTCTTCATGGTTCATCCATGATGCCATGGTCATTAATTGCAGATCCCCTAGCTTGGCATTGGGGTCCCACACATTCAAGTTTGTGAGGGCCATATTATGTAGATAGAACTCTGCCATATTTTCTTTGTCCTCAGAGGTGCTTTGGTCACACAAATCCATGAACTTCCTGTAATCTTGGAAAGGCATTATGCCTCTTTGTGCAAAATTTTTTATTTGGAATTAAAGCCATTGATCCTTCAGATAGAGGCCATAAGATTTGGCTAGTGTTCTGCATTGTAATGCTTCTATGTATAAGCTGGCCATGTATGCCAAATGAGTCTCTTTCTCCTGTAGTTGCTTCCTTAGTAATTCATTCTCATTCTCAAGGTGGCTTCTTGTAATGGTTTCTCTATCTCTGAGAGCACTCAATTCCCTACCCATTTCCCTGAGTTTGTCTCCCATGTGGCCACTATCCTCATCTCCTTTGGAATTGGCTATCTGCATCCACCTATGTGTTCTCACCCTCTCTTTTTCCAACTCGAAAAATAGTGAAATTGAAAATTTATGTGGGATTATCTTGCCTCTCTCAAGTAGTCTGTAATAGGAGTCAATATTAGGATGGGGGTCAGGTTCGTGTAGCTCTTGTGCTTCCCCTTTCACCTCTAGCTGTCCTCCTATCTTTTTCTCAAGTTTTTGTGTCTCCTGTAGTTTGGACAATGTCTCTTGTAGGACTGTTTTAGCCTCCTGTATGTCTAGTTTGGGGTCCTATAGAATTTCTTTCCCTTCCATGTAGAAGATATTGTAGTCCTCCTTTCATAGGTTATGGGTGTCTTGGAAGGAGATTCTTTCACCTTGGCAGATGGTGAATCTTCAATGTTAATGGGAATCTTTCATGAGGGCTGAGGTTTTCCTATTTTAATTCTGCTACACTTCCTTGCCCTGAAATACATGGTGGTTTTTCTTTTCCTCTTCTACTTTTGATGACTGTTGTACTGAGGGAAGTGAGGGTAGCTACTGCTTCTCTTTCCAAAGTTTCAGGGGACTCTTCTCTTTGCTCTACCCTCTCTGCCTCCTTATCTCCCTCTTCTATTTCTTCTTCCTCCTCTTGCTCTGTCTATTTTTTTACCTCCTGTTTTGTCTCTTCAACTCTCCCCTCTTCTATTTATTTTCTTTCCTCCTTCCTCTCTTTCTCTGCTATGTCACCACTAACTTCATCTTCTCCTCCTTTCTATTCTCCCTCCTCACTGATAGCAGAACTGACATTATAGATTAATGCCTTGATTTCATCCTCAGTTGTCATATTTCTGAAAACTTCCCATGCTATAGGGATTGTAAGGGTATGGAGGGCTTCTTCTACTAGGATCTTTATTAGACCATGGTGAACTAGCTACTGTGAAATTCCTTCTTGTACCTTGGTGCTGGAGTCAATGAGGGACTGAAGGAGAAAGTAAAGGATACTGAGCTTTTGATGTGCTGGGGTATCCAAGCCATATCTCAATTCTTGGAGGATTCTGAAATGATATCCATAAAAAATATTGTGCCTCCCCTCACAAGAAATGTATTTGACATCTTGGTAGCTAACCTCATCCTAGGGATATGGTACACTAGCCCTCCTAATTCCATTTTTGTCTTCAACAGGTGTTGGGTAGCAGACGCCCCATGTAACGGTTTTGGGGCTTAAAGCCCATAAGTTAGGATAATGATAATGTAAAAGTTCCACAAAGTGTGCGAAGTGTGAAATGTAATAGGTTGAGTCAAAGGGTTGTCCGCCTAAAAATAATATAAAATAATAGGAAGTGAGTCAGCCTACCCATGGTCCACGGACCATGGGAATGTATAAATAGAGTGAGGCTCTAAGGTTAGAAGGTATCTTCTTGGTGAAAGATCGAATGTATTATGGGTCTATGAAAGTAATACTCGCTCTGAGTCTGTAAGTCTGAGTCATGGGTATTAGTGGTTAGATAGAGGCTCTGTAGCTATGTGCATGGAGGCCTGGCAGAGTCCACAGTGATGTGTGTGGACCTTTGTAGTTGTGTGTGTAGGGCAGGAAGTGGAGTGTACTGAAATGAAGACATTAATAAATATAAGTTGGTTCTGAAATATTGCAGATCTGTTTATATTCCGATTTATGCATATCTTAGGATCTTTATGTTTCTACTTATGTTATGAGTTTACATAAATTTGTAAGATTTATGGGTGCGCGCACTAGTTATAACTGTTAAATGCTTGCTAAAGACCTTAAAATCTAGAATAAACACATTAAGAATAAGAATTCAGAACCACCATGCGGTGGATCTACGGGGAAGACTGATAGCAGTGTAGAGCGGCACGAGGGCACAAATTGGTTCACAACCCTTCCAGTCCCTGTCAAGACATCCTTAGGGTGCAGAAACCTGGTTCCAACACCCTCCCATACTACCTCGGGTGAGATCTCAATTTGCGCTCTGCAGACTGTTGACGAAAGTGCCGGTAGAGCGAGATTTGTTTAACTGAATCACTTCTGAACCTAGGTCAGGCCCCAACAATCCGACAAATGGTTCTATTGTCAGGACTAGGAACTGCCTAAGGGATGTCTGACATCAGAATGCTGGAACCCAACAACGAAGAAGATTACATATTGGTTGGATCAGAAGTTGTATGAGTTTTTGGTTGGCCTCAGTACACCACCTCCACCAAACCAGAAGTTGACATGGTGAGCACAATCAAGCTACCTGTATTTAGAGGAGTAGGAACTGAAGATCCAAAATAGTTTTGGTTTGTAGTAAGGGTAGTGTGGGGAGCATACAGAGTCACAAATGATAATATTAAAAGCGATACCTTAGTGAGTGTGTTGCAGGATCGTGCACTAACTTAGTATATCAAGCACTCTAGCGATCACCCTAATGCCAGAATAGCAAAGATCTAGGATGCATTGAACAAAGAGTTTATCCGAAAAAAATCAGAGATGTAGTCGATCATAGGGTTCAAGAAGATTGTGATTCTGCCAGGTGAAACCCCTTCGGATCTGGATCAAAGACTGAAGAGTACGATCCGAGAGGCTAACATGACGTTAACGAATGCGTAGCACCGTGTGTGTTTTGTGGTGTCTTGGACACCACATCTAAGGACGACGTTATCACAGCAAAAGATCTCGACCCAGGCTAAAGAATTAGAGATAGCGATGAGGTTGCGTGACACTCCTATACAGGATACTAGGTCGGGAGTTTAGCAGATCCACCCGCAACTACAAAACCTTTGCTTGGAGATGCAGAGTTTGAAACAGGAGAAGGTGCCCTGACCAGAAGCATGCGAAGAAGTATGGTGCATTAAATGTAGAAGCCAGGGTAATGACGAGGATCACTGTTTGGTATTTACAAAATATTTGGCAAGTGGGACCAATGTCATTGCGACCAGAGCCATAGGTGGGGCCAAGTGCAGTACCCTCACTCTAGTGCGCGATCTGTCAAGTGGGAGGAAAGCACACCATGGACAATTGTCACCTACTGCAAAAATTTACCTAGACCCCTCAGCAACTATTTTGCAGCTTTTGTAGAATGGTGGGCCATGATGAACGAGACTACCATAGTTATGAATTGTTGATGGATCGAACACCTACCTACAGGGTGCAGACTGAGGTGCAAGGTCAGGATCCAACCGCAGCGATAGTGCACGGTGGGTTCTAGGAGTGAGGACAAGGACGGGGAAGAATGGGGCCATTAAGGGGCCGCAAGCAGCTAATTTGTTATAGCTGTGGAGGACCAAGGCACTGCATGTGTGATTGTACTAACTCAACCAGAATATGGTGCCCCTATTGTGAGGAGTTCGATCATGAAATGATAGATTTCCCCATGTTGATACCACAAATATATGAGAAAAGGGTAGCATAACCTACGCCGACATAGAACATCTAAATGATGAGGTCCGAACTACACGAGGAAGACCCCAATGTGAACATGATGCTCAAAAGTGGCACAGCCATAGGGGAAGATAAGGGGGAATTAATCGAGGAAAAACCAGGGGTTCACAAGATTCCTACAAAGCAGTCTGAGATCATCTTGGAATGCATGAAGAATTCATTTCAGGAAGCTAAGAAGAGCTTCACAGAGGTCTCTACCTCAAGTAGGAAGGAGCAAACCGGGCCGAAAATGGATCCCTCGATGCTACCTACCTTTCTAGAGACATGTATGAAGTTGCTACGTGAAAATAAGGCAGTTAAAGGATTACAAGAGCTGATAAAGAGGTGTACAAGCTCAGGTGAACCTCGCATGGTCTGGAAACTGGCCAAACATGCTTTTCACACTAGATGGGAAATGCGATTAACGGCACAGATCGGCGACTATGAGATGGATCACATCATTCTGGACTTAGGCTTAGATGCAAACATACTACCTAAATGGAAATGGGAATGCATGGGCAAGCCAACATTACAGTGGTCTCCTATTCAATTACGGATGGAAAACCAACAAAAGATTTTTCCCATGGGGAAATTGCAAGGAGTCACAGTGGATATAGAAGGTGGGAGCACACAAACGGACTTTGAGGTAATAGAAATTGTGGATGATGGTAACCCTTACCCCGCATTATTAGGGATATACTAGACCACAAATATGAATGGAGACATTAATTTAAAGAAATGGAAGATGATAATTGAGAAAATGTCCATATGCATAGCTATTCTGCTAGACCCGGCTAAAGGAGCGTGCTACATTGAACCCATACACGTCGATGAAAATGATGATGACTTGGATCATATCTACAAGATAACTGCGCGAGATCAAGATTGGGTAAATCCAAATGCAGAAGGAAGAATATCATGGGAGTGCACAGAGGCGTACACTTTAGATTCAGATGAAGAACACAAATGATGGCATAATCAGCTAAACGGAGTAACAACATTAAACTGCAACATGATGACTAGGTCGTTGTGTTACGTAACAGCTCAGGATCAAGAGTTGCTGACATATGATGGGTTGACAGTGGTGGAAAAATTCCTAACCAAGTTTGAGAGTGTGGTACTAGAGCACCAAAGGTTTGATTCATTAAAATTGACGTTGCGTGCAATGCCTGTGCGTTGGTGGGGAACACATGAAGGAACTTTTGAAGACTGGCGCGGATACAGTAAGATGATGCAGATAAGGTTTGGGAAGCCAGAACTATGAATAACTAAGAAATATGATGGAAAAGATTACCTGCACATGCACTTCACAAAATGGACCAAAGCCTATGGGGAAGAACCCTAGCCAGAGTGGGTACACTTATTTTATCATACCCTAGATGTTATTCCCAGGAACTGGTATACTGAGACAGAACTTTGACATGGTACAGGCGAATGGGATATCTTGCGTGAGGGATTTTTATTAACATTCTTATTTGAAGACCAATGGATGGATATTTTTGGCGATACATTGCAAGTTGTGAAAGCCACCATTTTCAAAATACCACTAGAACCAGAAGAAATAACACAGCCAGAGTGGTCGCATCAGTTGAGCGAGGCCCTAGAATGTTACAATGTGCAAGTAGACAATGATGAGGAGGACCCGAGAAACATCAATATTCCAAAAACAAAAGGGAGTCGTGAGGTTCGCAGACTCATGATTGAGGACCCTAACATCACCACGCCACTAAAGATGAAACAAGCAAACATTGGTATGGAGGAGGAGCCGAATAACGCAACACTTGGGGACTATTTGGATGATGCCACAGTGAATAAGGTCGTTGAGTTACTTTGCAAATATCAAGACTTATTCCCATCCAAAACAACTAAGTTAAAAGGGATCCTTGGTGACCTAGGGGTGATGAAGATAACTCTGAAACCAGATTTAAAGCCAGTTAAGTAGTGTCCCTACTAATTGAATCCAAAGTATAAGGAAAAGGTCTGTGAAGAATTGGAGAAAATGTTGGCAGTGGGAATTATTGAACCTATGGAAGAGTCTGAGTGGGTGAGTCCTATGATAGTACAAGAGAAGGAAAAGAAGGGTGAAATTCAAATCTATGTGGACCTCCAAAAACTGAATGATGCCTATGTTCATGACCCGTTCCCGACACTGTTTACAGATGAAGTTCTAGAGAATGTTGGCAGACAAGAAGTGTACTCATTTACAGATGGGTTTTCAGGGTACCATCAAATCAAGATCACGCCGGAGGATAGAAGCAAGACCACCTTCACGACTGAATGTGGATGTCTTCAGTACATGGTTATGCCCTTTGGGTTAAAGAATGCCCCGATGATATTTTTACGCGTAGTAGTGGCCGCATTCAAGGAATTCATCCACAAGTTTCTAGAAGTTTACTTTGATGATTCAACTATATTTCGGCTAGTCAAGAAACATATCGTGAGCTTACGGTTGATGCCAAATACGTGCCGATGACACCAAATTACGTTGAACCTTAAGAAATGCACTTTCCTCGTCCCCTTCAAAAACTTGCTAGGTCATGTGATCTGCCGACAAGGCTTGATGGTGTATCCCGCGAAGGTTGCTGTCATACTCAATCTGGAGGCATCGTGAAGTGTCAAACAACTACGCACCACATTGGGACACACTGGGTACTACCGAAAGTTCAATAAGAGCTATGAACAAATCATAGCACATATGGAATAGTTGTTGAAAAAGGACGCTACATATTGTTGGAATGAGGAATGTAAGAAGAGTTTGGAGGTTCTCAAAGAAAAAATGGCATCCGCACCCATTTTGGTCTTTCCAAAGTGGGACATCAAATTTCATGTACATGTTGATGCGTCATGTATTATGCTAGGCACTATACTCACGCAGGAAGGTGCGGAAGGAATCAATCACCCGATCGCATTCACAAGCCGGCGACTGTCCAAAGCTAAAAAGAACTACTCCACTATTGAGCATGAGGGGTTGGCGATGGTATACATGCTCCAGAAATACTACCACTATCTACTCGATGGACACTTTAAGATGTATAATGATCATTCCGCATTAAAATACTTAGTGAATAAGCCTATGTTGGGGGTCAGATTTGTAGATGGTCGTTATTGTTTCAAGAATACAATTTCAAAGTCATTGTAAAGTCAAGACGTCTAAACGTAGGCCCAGATCACCTGTCTCGAATTGAGAATGGTGAAGAGCCCACAAACATAGAAGATGGACTACCTGATGCACAGCTTTATGTAGTGCGTGTTGCGGAAGGCCACTTTAAGGATATAATCCGCTTCTTAACCACAGGGACCGTGCGGCAAGGGTATTCAATTCAAAAGATGAAAGAACTGGTAATATGTACAAAAGACTTTACTTTTATTGCAGGGCACCTCTACAAAACAGGCAATGATGAAATATTACGAAGTTATGTACCTAAATTTGAGCGAGGACAGATCCTTGCCGAAGCACATGGGGGGGTTACAGGAGGACATTATGCGGGATGTGCCACAGGATAGAAGATTATTCGTGCTGGACTATGGTGGCCAACTCTACATCAAGACTCAAAAGCGTACTATCGAGCTTGTGATGTATGTCAACGGACTGGGAAACCATCGCGGAGGGACGAAATGCCGCTTAAGCCACAAATGATGTTATAACTGTTTGAAAAATGAGCGATCGACTTTGTGGGGCCTATCACACTTTAAGGAAAGACGGGTGCATGCTATATCATCACCCCAATTAGAATACTTGACTCGATGGGCAGAAGCAAATGTGGTTAAAGACTGCACGACCACTACAGCTGCAAAATCTTTGTTCGAAAATGTGTTGACATGGTTTGGATGCCAAAAAAATTTAATGAATGAGCACGGAATGCACTTCCTGAATGAGACTATCAGTGCACTCACTGAGGAATTCTAGATATATCATCAACAGAGTACGACATACCATCCACCAGTGAATGGGACTGTTGAAGCTTTCAACAAAATTTTGGAGACTGCATTGACCAAGGTATGTAATGCACAGTGAAACAATTGGGATTTGAGCATACCTACTGTGCTATGGGCATACTGAACCACATGCAAGAAGTTGACGGGTCAAACACCTTTCCATTTAGTCTATGGCTTGGAAGCCTTCATGCCAATGGAATACAATGTACCTAGTTTGTGAATAGCAGCGATGATAGGCATGGAAGACCACGAGGCTTTGGAAGAAAGGCTCACGCAACTGGAAGAACTTGAGGAGGAACAATTTTTGGCATGATTCCATAAATAGGTATAGAAGCAGCGGGAAAAATATTTGCATGATCACCATATCAAGTTGAGCACATTCAAAGAAAATGATCTAGTATTATTATATGACATCAAGTTCAAGAAATTCCTTGGAAAGCTATGAATGCATTGGTTGGGACCCTATGTAGTCAAAGAAGTCACAGATGGAGGCACGGTCCAGCTCAGCAAGCTTAATGGAGATCCCTTCCTAAGCAGAGTAAATGGAATTTTCTTGAAGCTCGACATGGACAGGCTGACGGCCTGACTAAGTGACCAACGTATAGTCTCATCACTCTAGATAGTTGAAAGAGAGTGGGGGACGATAAAGCAGTCTGTGAGGGAGCTGCGCGACAACAAGAGTGCGTGTAGAATCAGTATGTCACAAGGGTTACGGTTGCGCAGAAAGGGCTATGCTATTGCATGGCTAAACATGGAGGCGACTGTTACTATCACTGTTCATAAGAAGATGTCTGAATTAGGGAAAAAGGAGTGGGCGGTGGGTAATTAAGATATAATGTATGAGCCAGATTCAGAACGAGCTATTGTAGATGTAACGTTAAAGCGCCAGAAAAGGAGGGAATGACTGAATTTGAATTTCAACACATCTATAAATCACAGGTAGGCACCCATACAATGATCTATGGTATCGGTAGAAGTGAGCTATTGTGCCTTCCCACCGATATGGAACTATTGACCATTGATGCTAAAGGAGTAAGCCCAGCGGTTGTAATATGGCTGATGGTGATGCAGGACCTTCTGGATAGTGTTGTGGTGACAGCCATGGACGCCTTGCCGAGTTCAGCACCAATGGTAAGGGATGTACTGGAAATTATTAGATGCAAAATAGAACTGGTCCAGATGCCACTGCCTAAACCACGGGCTGGCCAGCGACCCATGAAAGATAAGGGAAAGACCGTGACTATGGAGACAACTGATGGAATTGCCATTCATAGTTCGTCTCTGATGCACCTTGAAGATTGGGATCTCGTAGACAGTAACATTTTTCTTGCAAAAATGCAACACAAGCTATAGCAGCCAATGCATATAGTAGACTAGAAATTGGAGACTTATTGCGTTGGCACGAGGTGTTCCCACATGCAGCACCGAAGGTGTAGCTAAAATCCTATGAGGGGGTGCTCTGTGTTAACTGAGCAGAGTAGAATGAGCATCATTGGTTGCACAAATTAGTAGAGGCAATGGAGCAGGAGCTTAAAGAAGAGTTGTAGGAGACAAGGAGGGAGCAGCAGAACATAGTTCGTCACTCATAGGGATGGTCGACCGTGAAGCTTTGGCAGCGTGTATCGCTGCATTGACAAGTGACTTAGGACGAGTCACGATGATTGTGTTGGGGGGTTGTTGGGTAGTGGAGGCCCCACATAATGGTTTTCGGGCTTAAAGCCCATAAGTTAGGATAATGATATTGTAAAAGTTCCACGAAGAAAACGAAGCGTGAAATGTAATAGGTTGAGTCAAAGGGTTGTCCGCTCGAAAATAACATAAAATAATAGGAAGTGATTCGGCCTGCCCATGGTCCGCGAACCATGGGAATGTATAAATAGAGTGAGGCTCTAAGGTTAGAAGGTAGCTTCTTGGTGAAAGATCAAATGTATTATGGGTCTACGAAAGTAATATTCGCTCAAAGTTTGTAAGTCTGAGTCGTGGGTGTTAGTGGTTAGATAGAAGCTTCAGAGCTGTGTGCGTGGAGGCTTGGTAGAGTCCGCAGCTATGTGCACGGACCCCTGCAATTGTGTGCGTAGGCCAAGAAGTGGATTGTACTGAAACTAAGACATTAATAAAGATAATTTGGTTTTGAAATATTGCAGATCTGTTTATATTCTGGTTTATGTATCTATAGGGATCTTTATGTTTCTTCTTATGTTATGAGTTTATGCAAATCTGTAAGATTTATGGGTGCGCGCACTGGTTATAACTGTTAAATGCTTGCTAAAGACTTTAAAATCTAGAATAAACACATTAAGAGTAAGAATTAAGAAGCACCTTATGGTGGATCTGCATGGAAGATTGATAGCAGTGCAAAGCAGTGCGAGGGCACAGATTGGTTCGCGACCCTTCCAATCCCTGTTGAGACATCCCCAGGGTGCAGAAACTTGGTTCCAGCACCCTCCCATATTATCTCGGGTGGGAGTTTAGTCCGTGCTCTGTGGACTGTTGCTAAAAGGGCTGGTAGTGTGGGATTTGTTTGGCTAAACCACTTCTAAACCTGGGTCAGGCCCCAACAAGCCAATAACAGGGGTTTCATTATCCTAGAAAAATTTCCTCTTGGTAGCCTGGCCAATTATTTTCTCATCTTTACTCCAAGCCAGCCCAAGAGGAAAGGTACTAACCCTACTGAATAATTTAGTGGTTATTTCAGTGGAGAGGCTTCTAATGGTTACAATAGCATGAGTTCTTGTGTGAAGGACTAGAGAGAGAGCAAATTCATGGACAATTTCATCATCAAACCCTCTAAACTTCTCAAAGAAAATCATCCAGTTTGACCTTGTAAATATTTCCACCACTTGAGGATGTGCATGGAGTCTAGTGGATTTAGTGGGCTATTTTCTCATAAACCCCCTTGTCATACTACCTGTACTTCTTTTGAAAAACCAGATATGGAGGTGGAGACAAAGAATTTTGAGTGAAATAGAAAAACAGAGGGGACTATGTTTTAAAAAAAAAAAAAAATCTTTTTATGTATTTCTACCCTCTTAAAGATTCATTTTATATTCAATTTGAGACCAACTCTTTCACATTTTGATATTCAACAGAGAGTATTAATGAACCCTACCTCTTTAGACTGAAATTCATGCCAAAAATCACGTCTCCTCCCTTCAAAATGACTCACTGCCCCTCCTGTAGATTTCCTGTAGGTGCTCCTGTAGAAAACCTGTAGGGCTCCTGTCGAAGATGTCGAGAGCAAAAATATGGAGGAAATCGATGGAGGATGGTGGATATGAGGCTATGGGGGCATAAGAGGACTATTGTGTGGCTGAGTTACAGGAGAAACTGGAGAAAAGGTGGTGATAATGTGCGGGGAGGAGTGCTCATTACCTTTTATGGTTGTTTTCGATTATGAGTGTTGAGATGGCAAGGTGTACGTTGCCCAGATTAGGATCATTGGTCCCCACCTTCTTAGTCATCATGACCCCCCTTGTAATCATCCCCTAATTACTACATCAGAGTTAACTCTTCCTCCCACTACCTGTCCTTTGCATCTTTTGCTTGAGTTGACTGTGCGCATGTGCAGGCGATATCTCGGTTAAGTGGAGTCAACTAAATGAAGGTGGCCAAGTTAACTGGCCACCTTTCCCTCTTTTGATTTCAACCATCTAATTGCCTTCGTATCATTCCTAATTACACAAATGCAGATAAAGCAGTGACTTAGATACTTACCTGTAATCCAAGTGTATTTGTTGCCATCGACTGTGAGGTGATGTGGCTTTCTCTGTTGCATGCCTTCATTTTCCCTCATGCATGTTGTCTCTACTTGATGATGTGTTTTTGTGTGTTTTTGTAGGTTTTTCTTCTGCTGTAGAAGAGCTGCATGTGCCTTTTCAACCTTCAGATGTGTTGTCCCTTGCTGCTGATGCTAGACTTCTATGGGACTAGCTGCTACAGGAATTCCTATAGGAACTTTTGTAGTTGCTTCTCCCCTTGAAACTTCAGCTATTTCCCTATGCTTGGAGCTTGAGAATGATGCTAGACGTGGAGATGAATGATGGAGGGATGGTAGGTAAGCTTTAGGTAAAGTTAATAGTGCCTTTTCCTCCTTTTAATTTTGTCTTTTTTTTCAAAACTGAAAAATTGTTTTTCTGTGTTTTTTCTTGGAAAGGAAAAAAAAATTAATGATACTTGGAGTGTGATGCAGGCTTGTAAATGATGAAAACAAGGTTTGAATATGGTAAGAGGGAGTATAGGTTCCTCATGAAGCTTTTCTTGTTCCTCAACTGCCTCTTCTGGACACTTTTGGCTCTTTGTAATTCCTACAAGAGCCTCATGTAGAAAAAAAAGAGCCTCCTGTAGAAAACACAATTTTGGAAGAAGAGGTATAGTGGGGTAAAAGAGATGCCAAAAATGATGGAGGAAGGTGTGGAGAAGATGAGATGGATGCTAGTATGAATTTCAAGGTCCCCTTGGCACCTTCTTCTACTCCCTGTAGTCCTCCTGCAAACCTGTAATGCAATAAAAATTCATTTTTTCTTTCTCTTTTTTTTTTTTTTGAAAACAACTAGGGCGCCTCAGAGAGTTTCACCTTAATTTCCTGCCCTGGGTGCCTCCAAGGGAGGTTTTCACACAGGGATCTTATTCTTTTCCTTTTTTTTTCAACATAACTGGGCTGCCTCAGAAGAGGCTTTCAACCCAATGATGGGACTCAAGCTCCTCATGGAGGTTTTCACTTGAGTCCTTATTTTTTTATCTTTTTTATTCAGTGAGTGGGTGAAGTGGAAGCTAAGGCATGCTCCACTACCATCACTATTTTATTCAAATCTTCAATAAACTCTCTCTTGGAGAGGGGTTTCTTGTAGACTTTCAACCGATGTCCATTGACAAGCATGGGGATGGCTTCATCATCAATGGTTCTGATCAGAACTAAACCATTGTCATTGCATTTCTCCATAGTGTAGGGTCCCAGCCATCTTGTCCTCAGCTTGCCTTTGAAATCCTTGTATCTTGAATCATGGAGTAGTGCCTAATCTCCCTCTTGGAATTTCTTCTCCCTCATATTTTTGTCATGCCATATCTTTCTCTGAAGCTAAACTACATCTGTATGGAGAAGGGCTTGCAATCTCTATTCATCCAATCCATTAAGCTGAAGTAATCTCTCCTTATGTGCATGGTTGAGGTCTAGGTCTACCTAAGCTACCATCCTTAGTGTATTGAACTCAAATTCTATTGACAATAAAGCCTTCTTCCCATAGACTAGTTCATAACATGTGAACCATGTGTTGGTCTTCCATGTTGTGTTGTAGGCCCAAGTGGCCTCAACTAATATGTCCGCCCAATCTTTTATGCTGCTGCTCACTACCTTGGTTAAGATCCCTTCCAATGCTCTGTTAGTGACCTCTACTTGCCCATTGGTTTGTGGATTGTAAGCGGTGGAAGTCCTGTGCTTGATCTTATGATGTGTGAGCAGGTCTTCAATCAGGTTGGAAGTGAACTAACTGCCTTGGTCTATGACCAACTCTCTTGGATACCCAAACTTGTAGAATATGTTTTCCCTCAAAAACTCAGCTACTTTTTCCTCTATCACTGCTTTGACTACTTTTGTCTCTACCCACTTTGTTAGGTAGTCGGTGCACACAATGAAAAACTGCTTCTGCTTTGAAGGGGGGTTGATAGGCCCCACAAAGTCCATGCCCCACTTCTCAAATGGCTCAAAGGTCACTTGAGGTTGCATGGGAATTTCATCCTTTGGAGTGGGTTCCCCATCCTCTAACACCAATCACATTGGCTCGTGTATCTCCTCACATCCTGATGAAGAGTGGGCCAGTAATAGCCTACTTGCAATATCTTGAATGTGGTTCTTTTTGTTGCAAAATGACCTCCACAAGGCTCGTCATGATAGGTCACATCTTCTTGAGATCTAATCTGGCCAAGTTTGAAGAGATTGCCTCCAATCTAGGTGAAAGGGGCGCTCTTCCTTACTATCTTGCTCTTCTCTTTTTAATATAGGTGGGGTGGGAACTGCGTTGAAACCAAGTAGTTTGCTATATCAGGAAAACATGGAGAGAGTACTGATATAGCAAATAGGTGTTCATTTGGAATTTGGTCATCCACCATTCCTTCTTCACCTACAAGAAAATTTACTCTAGACAAAAAGTCAACAAAAACATTCTCTTTACCAGGCTTATCAATAATGGTCAGATCAAACTACTACAGTAAAAGCAACCATCTAATAATGCGAGCATTTACATCTGGTTTGTTCATTAAATATCTAATTGCATCATGATAAGTGTGCACAAAGGTTTGATAACCTGTGATATAATGTTTGAATTTGTTTAAGAAATGCACGACAGCTAGGAGTTCCTTCTCGGTCACTATATAGTTTAACTCTGCCTTTGACAGGTTTTTGCTTATAAAGTATATGGCATAAGGTAAATTTTCATCAATTTGTCCTAAGGTTGCTCCTATTTCTTTGTTCAAGGCATCTGTGTGAATGTGAAAGGGTAGGGCCCAATTTGGGCCTCTAAGAATTGGGGCAGTTACTAGCTTTCTCTTCAAGGTATCTAGGGCTTCTTGACAGTTTTCCAACCATATGAACTCACCATCTTTTCCTAGGAGGCCAAACAAAGGAGAGGCTAACTTGTTGAAGTCTTTAATGAATCTCCTATAATATCCAACTAAGCCTAGGAAGCTACTGACATCTCTCACTTTTTGAGGAGGTGGGACCCTTTGGATGATGGCAATTTTGTTGGGGTCCATTTATAGTCCTTGTTGAGATATTGCATGACCTAGCATGGTCCCTTCAGTCATAAAAAATTCACATTTTTTCAAACTGAGGGACAGATTCATCTCAATACACTTATCTAGAAATTTTCCTAGGTTAGATAAAGCTTCTTGAAAGTCAGAGCCATAAGGAGTAAAATCATCCATGTATATTTCTACTGCATCATGAACCAATTCAGAAAATATACGCAATACCGCTCTTTGGAAAGTGGCTGGAGCATTGCATAAACCAAAAGGAAGGACTTGGTATGCAAAGGTACCCCAAGGACAAGTGAAAGTGGTCTTATCTTGGTCTTCCGGGCTGATTTGAATCTGATTGTACCCGTTAAACTCATCTAGGAAGGAGAAAAACTTTTTCCCTGCTAGACCATCTCACACTTGATCTATGAAAGGTAAGGGAAAATGGTCCTTTTTAGTGGCTTTTTTCAATTCCCAATAGTCGACACAAATTCTCCACTTACCATTTTTCTTTGGCACTAGCACTAATGGAGAGACACATTCACTGTCAGAGATGGGATAGATAAATCCTGCATCAAGCAATTTCCGCAGTTCTTCCTTAACAATATCTTTAAGTTTTGGGTTCATCCTACTTTGAGGCTACCTGGCTGGCTTGCAATCTTCCTTTATTTATATATGATGAGTACATACTGAAGGGTGCACTCCCTTCATCTCCTTATAATTCTAGGCGAAGGCATCTAGATGTTTTCTCAGTATGCTGCATAGCTCCTTCTCTTGGGAAGTAGATAGAGATGGATTGATTTTCAATGTTCTTTCTAGGCCGAACTCTATATTTTTAACATGAAGAGAAGTGGGGTCAGCCACATAGAGATCAGTTGAGGAGTTTTTTTTGGTTTCTCTTACTATGTCTTCTAATAGTGATACACTGGGAGGTGGATTCAGAATCAAATTTTCAATCATATCATCCTCATCTTGCAGTTTTCCTCCCATGGTGATTTCTAATGTACAAAGTGGTGCAGAATAAACTTCATCCTTATCCTCCTCCTCCAACCAGAGAGGTAGATCATGTTCTAGCAAGGGTTGGGTAGGAGGATATAAGATTAACTACTTGGACATGTACCCGTTCTTTATGGTCATGTTCCTAGCTCGGTAGCTGATGTAGGCATCAGCTATAGCCAACCAGGGTCTTCCCAGAATGAGAGTATACCCAGTGAGCTTTTCCTTTGGCTGGAGAAATAAGAAATCTGTAGGGTACTCCCAATAATCAATGGAGACCATCACATCTTCCACAATCCCCTCGGGGGTCATTGTGGAGCGGTCTGCTAGCTGCAGCATTGTTGTGGTCTTCCTCAAGGAGCCTTGGAGGTTGAGTTTGAGCATTGTGTCCTTTGTCATCACCTTAATGGAAGCTCCCAGAACAATCAAGGTATGTGGGACCATTGTGCCATTGATGTGGACATCAACTACTGGGCTTCTAGGGTCCAAATATTTTGGATAGATTATCTGTCCAAACATCAGGTCGAACAGTTGTCCTATGACATTGATGGTTGGGGAATCTCTCTTGCGCCTTCCTAGATGCCTAAAGCACTTCTCTTTGATAAACCTATTGTAGATAGGAACATCTTTTATGGCTTGGAGAAGTGGTATCTTCAATTCTCCTAGGAGTTCAGTCTCTTCTGGCGTAGGCTAGATTGTCATGGATAGTCTCTTAGGAAAGGGTGGATTTGCTTTAGGTTCACTTTCCTCTTTATCTTCCTCAACCTCCCTGAGTGGGGGTTGGCTATCTGTGAGAAATTTTCCAGATCACAAGTTAATTTCTTGAATCTCCACAGCATAAGTTGGGCATGATGGTTCCCCACTATACACTTGCTGAGCCTGTCTATTGTTCGAGTTTGGATTTGGCTAGGCAGGCATTTGGGGTTGCCTTCATGGAGTAGAAGGTAACAGTTGTGGTTGGGCAGGTGATGGAGGCAGAAGAGTGGGAAGAGAGTTGTATTAGGGCCTCCACCCATTATGAGATGCATTCGACTAAGGTTGCAGTTGAGCATAGGATTGAAATGAATGGGTGGCTGGTTGGGAATTATATTGAGATGTGAAGGATCAAAGAGGAGGCGTGGACTAGGAAGGATGAGCAGGGGGGGCCCAAGAAGGTATGGAAGTGACTTGGTTGGGGTTATAGTATGCCTGAGATGTCCCTTGCATCCCTTGCTGAGGTGGTCTAGGTCCATGCAGCCTCATTTATTTATTTAATAGATCTGTTCAGTGACTCCTTCGGCCCCTTGGTATACAGCTTTAAGTCCGAGCAACAAAGGGCACTTATCTATAGAATGGTCTTCTTCATAGACTTAAGAAACCTCTATAGAGTTCAATGGGAATTCATTCCTAGGATTCCTCCTGGTGCATCTAGGGCAAAAAATGGCCAAAGACTTCTCTGCTTCCTCTTGTTTTCTTTTGATATGTAAGGTATCCATTTGCATGGAAATAGTTTGCAGCATCTCACTCTTGAACTCTTCCAACATGTTTCCAATTTCACCTTTAACGGATGAATTGGAAGAAGAGGTACTGGTTATGGGTTGACTCCCCATACCTTTCTTTCTGGCTGCTATAGAATGGTTTCTAAAAATATTCTTTATGTCCTCATAAGATAGTTGGTAGATGTCTCCCCCAGCGAGTAGATGGAGGGTGTCTAAAAGGTCTTCCCAAATTCCCCTGAGCAAGACCAACTTCAGAGACTCAGGGTCAAGTGTACACCTGGCCCTTTTGTAACTAAGCTGGAACCTCTCTTCATAGTCTTCCAGGGACTCATCACTTCCTATGGTTATTCGGAAGATTTCTTCTTTAGTATCTTTTGACCTAAAATAGTCTCGATACTTGTTATTAAAGGCCTACTGCATCTGAGCCCAAGTTTTGATCTATTGCCAGGTAATCCCATGAACGAGCACAGTGCTACATCCTTGAGAGTAGAGGTGTTATAGACATTTTTGGGCACTTCAACCCCAATCATAAATGTCCATAAACTAAGGGCTCCTAAGTCCCTAAAATTGTTGCTTCACTGCCTAAA
>APFE030195599.1:0-18724 GCA_000404065.3 Pinus taeda | reverse complement strand
CTATGTACATGAAAATGAATTTATAAAGTTGAGCATGGGAATGCCCGCCTCAGCTAGATCATGAAAAAATGTTGTCAAGATAATGTATTGTATTGTATCTTATTACAGGTCACCTCCTAGCTTGAAAAAACATCGGATTCTCATGGTAAAGCATTTCACCCGACATCAAAAGATTAACGACCTCATGCTTTAGGGGGCAACTGTTATAGACATTTTTGGGCACTTCAACCCCAATCAGAAATGTCCATAAACTGAGGGCTCCTAAGTTCCTAAAAGTGTTGCTTCACTGCCTAAAGGAACAAGGTCAGCTGATTACATCATCTCCCAGACGTTATCCACTAAAAACTACTCAGAAATGGTCAAAACTGGACCATACTGAATACCCAGTGCAGAGGGTGTGATGCATATCACCTTCCCAGTGTAAAGGGTGTGATGCATATTGAATGGCCCCTCTGTAGGGTGTGATGGTCGGGAATGGACAAATGGCAGGGACAAATTGCAAGGTGGAAGATCATGGAATCTTCCAAAAGATTCCCCTCTGACACTTGCCTCTCTGTTTTCGACCATGGATGAGTAAGAGATCTTCATTCTCCAAGTGGAATCAAGAACTATCAGAGAGAAGACACTAATCAAGACCCCAAAAAATGACTCACCCCCTAGAATCATCTATATATGGATCCCTCATCACATAGATCCAGAGGCTGGAATCTTGTATCTTGTAGAGAAGTGTTGTTGGTTTTCTAGTGTACCTTCATAGTGTTGGGTGATCTAAGCTTTACTTGAGGTGAAGAAGGGCTTTCTTGCTGGAGGATGATGCTGGGTTAGAACATATGGTTGTAATCCTCTTGCTACTTTTTATCTTAATAAAGCTATTCAAGTTTTCCTCCATATTCTTGTATGTTTCTTATATATGCATTTGTATGGTTAACACATATCTGGACTTGTGTTATTTATGAATATAGATCTATGTTCCTCAATAGTAGTATATTGCTTTGATTCCAAAGGTGCTCTTTGAAGTTGGGCAGATGAAGAAGAAGCGGCAAAGATCTATCAGGAAGGAGAGGAATCAAACAAGGAAACCAAGCGCAAGACTAAGGTTGGTCTCCTTTGTTCCACTCTTATCTATTTTCATAAAGGAAAGCAAAATTAGACTTTACTTGTTTGTTTCTAATATAGCTACCAGTCTTAGTGGGAATAACAGCTCTGAGTGGACACTATTCCTAGTAACAAGAGGGGAACAATTTCAACTTTTGCTCTCCTTCCACATAGTCATAAGTTCGGCATATGACAACAAACTCAAACAAGAAGGTGTCAGGATCTTCTATAGTCAGACCATGGAAATGAGGTAGGTCTGAAGGACTTATATTCTTCATTTTGGTGTCCCCATTGGTCTCCCGAATGGGGAAGGTACCCTCTATTCTCTCTCCATTTCCCCTAGCATTTCTATTTTCAGCCATTGGCTCCAGAGGAATGTTTTCTTCTTTTTCTTCCCCTATAGGTTCTTCAAATATGTCTGGATATTCACCTAAGGGTTCTTCTTGATTGCAGCCACCAAAGAAGAGAGAAGGTTGGTTGTGTGAAGCAGTGAGAGTGTTGGGCAAATTTTTTCCTAAGCTATCTCTACTCCTAGGAGGCATGAAAGGAAATATTTTTGGTTGGGATTTTTGTTTCCCCACACTGAAAGTACCTACAGAAACTGAAATTGTGATTGAGCAAAACAAATTGCAACTAGCTGAAACAAACTTGTTGAATCAAAATTTGCAGAATTGAAAAGGAAAGCAAGGAAATGTAGAACTAAAAGAAAAGAAATGACTAGTCTACATTTGTCGAAATAAACTATTAGCATAATGTTGCAATAGGAAATAATAGAAGAAAGCAGTAATCACATAATACTCTGATTCTTTCCCGATAGCAGCACCAAAAAGTGGTGAGCACCAGTATGGCAACAAGAATGCTACAACTCCTCGATTACCAACTTTACTTTTATCAACCCGGTAGTTCATAACAAACGTGGAAGCGTCGGTGCTATATGCACAAGTACTAGTTCTCACTACAGGTTGTCACTTGGTCAGTCGACGTGAGATCACTAGGAGCTCAAGCCAACTTCTAAAGACTAGAATATAAAGCAAAACCTAGTAAACCCTAATTAACAAGCCAATTCTACTTTTGCCAAAAACACTATGAAAACTATGAAAGAAATGCCATTACTTACTCAAGGAAGTAAACAACATCTAACCATGCTATTTTTGGCAAAAAACATATTTTTGGATTTTTATGTGTTTTTATGTGAATTTAACATGCACCTATTTATTGTGTGTGAGTGTGGCAGTGAACAGGTGGCATTAGAGGGTGGTTTTGGAGCTTGGGAGGTTGTAAAATGGTGTGGATGGGTCCTAGGAGGTCTTAGGTGGCCTTTTGGAGGCTTTTCCCACACTCAGCCTTTAAAAGAAAGCCTACAGGAAAAACTATAGGAGGCCTAAAGGAGGAGGCTAAGAGAAATTTTTGTTGTGTTGAGGGTGTGAGAGTGGGTGGAAAAGGTGGATGAAGGTTGGAATGAGGTCTTAGGATGCCTAAGGTCTACCATGAATCACTAGGAGAGAGAAAGATTATTGGGTTTGCTCAAGGAGAGAGGAAGAAGTTCTATGAAAAATGAAAGAAACTAGGGCAGAATTGAGGTGAGGTTTGGGAGACCTATAGGGCATGGATCATATGGAGGGTGTAATTGCTGGTAAGCTGGCCTACTACTGGAAGAGATCTGCTACATAGAAACTAACAATCAACCAAGAAAATCAAGCAACCAATGAAATGAGTGCATCCTAGGAAAAATAGAGTTTTTCATTAAAATGGCCTAAACTATGATGTATAGAAGGAAATGTTGGGAAATGTCATAAGAAAGGATAGCATGCAAAAGGAATATTGCAAATCAGGAAGTGAACATGATAAAGAATATCTAAAGCAAAGAAAAATTGGACTATCAACCTACCAGAGAGCTGCAAACACTAGAAGTCCTACTTTTGGGGCAGCAAGAGAGTCTTTGCCTCAAATCACGGTCCCAAAGGGAGGAAGAGAGGCCAAGGCACTATTGCTAGCCTTTTGAATCTTCTATGATCACTTCTTAACCTCCTATAGAAAGCACAAATGGAAGCAAGCTACTAAATCATCAAAAGAAACCTATTCTTAACCATATGAAAAATACATCTAACAACAAACTAATCTACAAACTGAAGTAAAGCATGAAAATACAAATAAAGAGAAGCTTGACTAATTGGATTGGGCCCTAACCCAAGAGCTTTAGCTCTCTGAGGTAACTCAGTGCTAGCTCAAAAAGGATTCCATCTTCATTATCAAAAACTTGCAAGATTACATAAAATTGTCATAAAATAGTAAGCTTGAAATTTGAGCAGAGTTTACACAAGCAAAAAAAAGTTGACCCTAGTGAGGCCATAAGCCTATCTACTTATACATCTAAAGCTACCAAAAAATTCCCTAAAATCAGGAAGGCTTGGCTCCCAAAACTCGAGATAACTATCAATCATCTTCCACTTGCTAGGTTTCCTTCTAATGCATGATTTCGCTGCTTGTACTCCGAGTTGAATGAAGGGGAATTCGAAGTGAGGAGAAATAAATGGGGGCGATTCCCTCCTATAACTCCTCTCCTTTGTCTACTTCAAGTTATTGCTGCAGTTTGACCACTAGATCCTTGACTTTGACCTCAAAATCCATCAATAATCTACATTAAATACATGTTAGACCACATGGCATAATATCTAACTCAACTCACCCTATAAGAATAAATATAATTAGAAAATCATACAATAAGCTAAGAGAATGGTTGATTTGACTAGGTTAGCAGGTAAATTGAGTCCATATAATTACCAATTTATGAGGCTCATCATAAACTCTAGAGCTTATGCAATAAATAGAAATTTGTGTTTTTGGGGCTGCATAAGGGTCCCTTCCTCATGATCCCAAAGGGAGGAAATGAGGCCAAAACACCCATTGACAACCTTGTGGTACTCCTTTTATCCCTACTAACCTACTACTAATGTAAGGCACAAATGGAAGCAAACTAATAAACAACCAATCCAATCTACACTACTTGCAATGAAAACACATCTAAAAGAAAATTAACAATGAAGCTATGAGACTCATCTAAACATACAGATACAAGAAAGAGGAGCCTTGGCTGCTAGGGTTGGGCCCTAACCTAAGAGATTCAGCCCTCTGAGTTAACTCAGTGTTGGCTCAAAATAAAACTCATTCTTATATTTAAGTTGTATGGCAATGTGTTCCATCTCCTCATGCAAACATGTATGATATCATCCCCTAACAGCCTAACCATATCCTCAAAATGTGAAATTGCTTGTTCTTGGGAAGCAAGATATTTAGGTGCAAGCTGAGGATCATTTACAATCAAATTATGGGTATTGATGAGGGCCATGGGATCTGATTGTTTAGCTCTGATCATAAGAGGTTTAGTTTGCTCTCTTGTCAATATCTCATTTGTCTCTGTAGCCTTTGATTCCTCATGGTTCATCCATGATTCCAAAGCCATCAACTATAAATATCCTAGCTTGGCATTAGGGTCACATACATTCATGTTTGTTAAGGCCATGTTGTGCAAATAAAACTCATACATCTTGGCCCTATCTTTTAGTGTGCTATGATCACAAAGATCAATGAACTGCCTATAGTCCTCAAATGGCATGGTGCCTCTCTGTGCTAGGGTCTTGATTTGGAACTGCAGCCACTATTCCTTGAGGTATTGGGCATAGGATTTAGCTGGAATCCTACATTGGATTTCTTCCAAAGAGAGACTGGACATACATGCCAATTGATTCTCTCTTTCTTGCAGTTGTCCTCTCAATCATGCATTTTCTATTTCTAGTTGATTTTTCATTATAGCATCTCTGCCTCTTAAGCTACTTAGTTCTCTACCCATCTCCTTAAGCTTCTCCTCCATATGCCCAATGTCTTCCACCCCCTTGGATTTGGAAATATGCATCCATCAATGAGTTTCACCTCTTTCCTTCTCAAGCTCAAAGAACAGTGGAATAACAATTTTTTGAGGAATGACCTTACCTCCTTCAATAAACCTATAGTAGGAGTCAAGGTTAGGTTGGGGGCTAGGTTCTATTGACTCTGGGTTCTCTTCTTTAGTTTCTTGTTGTTGGCCTACCCCCTTTTCCAATTTTTGTGTCTCATGTAGGTTCAACAGTGCATCCTATTGGACTACTTCTGCTTCCTATAGATTATGTTATGTATCCTGTAGGTTTCCTTTTCCCTTGGAGGAGGTGGATCTAGTCATAGGCCTTCTCACATAGTTGAAAGGAGACTTATGGGAAGGCATTTTCTTCTTTTGTTTAGGTGAGTCTTCAATCACAATGGGAATTTTGGTTGGTGTTTGGGGTTTCCCCTAACTTATTCTTGTGTTTTTCCTTGTCCTGAAATATAAGGGACTCTGCCTCTGTCTTTTTCCTTTCTGCTTGATGGGCATGCTAAGAGTAGTGAGGGCAGTTTCTACCTTTCTCTCAGTGGGTTCTGGAGACACCCTAGGTGACTCCTCCTTGTCTTCTACCCCCTCTTTCCCATTACTTTCTTCACCTATTTCTTTCCTTTCTTCTTCCTCTTGTAGATCCTTATCTTCTTTATTAGTTTCCTCCTTAACATCCTCCTTTGTTTCTTCATCATCCTCCTTCTCTTTCTCCTCTTCTTCTTCATCTTCCCCTTTTTTGTTTTTCTCTGATGATTTTTTTGTGGTGCAGGTAGCTTGTGTTGAAGACGAAGGTGTTGTTGTTGCTTTGGAGTCCCTTCTGCTCTTGGATCATCATGTTGGAAGCTTAATGTTCTCATGATTTGTATTCTGTGGGATAGGGTTGTTGGCCTTTTGGGGTCTGACCTAGGTTTGGTGTTAATTAGCCAAACAAATCCCTATACTACTGGCCCTTTCAACAACAGTCCGCAAAGCGCAGACTGAGGTTTCACCCGAAGTAGTATGGGGGGTTGTTGGAACCAGGTTTCCACACCATTGAGATGTCTGAGGGGTTAATCAGGTCCAACTGTTAGTCCTTACATGTAGGTTACTTCGCGTACTTCCCTGGCCTTCACACCCTGATATATTTGCCTTCGCGCAACCCTAACCAGGTGTTGTGGGGCTTGCATGCTACTGGAGCAGCACTCTACACTATTTCCTAAGTCACACCCACGATCTTACTTATCTTCTTACACCAATTAGTTATCATTGCGTAAATGGATGCCTTATGTTATATTTATTTATACAACACATATTTATGAGTTCGAGCAGCAAATAAACAGTAAACTTGCAATTCATACCCAATAATACATAAAACAAGAAAAGATACACAAAAATAAGGTATAACTTCTCTTTTATTAATTCTTCCCACGGTTACAGACTTGATCTGCCCTATGCACTTAGCTATAGGATCTGCACACTTGTGAGCACCAGTATTGCAGCAATAATGCTACAACTCCTGGGTTGACTACTTTACTCTTATCAACCCGGTAGTTCATAACAAACTTGAAAGCATTAGTGTTGTGTACTAATTCTCACTGCAGGTTGTCACTTGGTTAGCCGACACAAGATCACTAGGAGCTCGAGCCAACTTCTATGGATTCCAGAAGAAGCTCTATATGTGATGAAAGGAAAGAAAGATAGATGTTATTCTAACTGGAGAAAGGAGAAAGACCGAAATGTAAAGCAAACCTAGTGAACCCTAATTAACCAACTAATTCTACTTTTGCAGAAAGAAATATGAAAACCATGAAAGGAATGCCATTACCTATTCAAGGAAGTAAACAACATCTAACTATGCTATTTCTGGAAGTAAATAAGCCAAAGGCATATTTTTGGATTTTTATGTATTTTTATGTGAAATTGACATGCATGTAATTTATTGTGTGTGAATGTGACAACGAATAGGTGGTGTTGAAGGGCGGTTTTGGGACTTGAGAGGATGTAGGATGGTGTGGATGGGTCCTAGGAGGTATTAGGTGGCCTTCTAGAGGCTTTTCCCACACCCGGCCTTCAAAATAAATCCTACAGGGAAACCTACAAGAGGACATAGGAAATCTACAAGGGGAAAACACAGAATCTACAGGAGGCCTACAAAAGGAGGCCAAGAGTAGATTCCATTGTTTTAATGGTGTAAGAGTGGGTGAAAAGGGTGGATGAAGGTTGAAATGAGGTGTTAAGGTGCCTAAGTTCTACCATTAATCACCAAAAGAGAGAAAGATGATTGGGTTTTCTCAAGGAGAGAGGAAGAAGTTCTATGAAAAAATGCAGGAAACTAGGGCAGAATTGAGGTGAGAATTGGGAGACCTATAGGGCATGGATCAGATGGAGGGTGTGATTACTGATAAGCTGGCCTACTACTGGAAGAGATCTTCTCCAAAGAAACAGACAATTAACCAAGGAAATCAAGCAACAAGTGAAATGAATGCATTTAAGAAAAACAAAGTTTTGCATGGTCTAAACTATGATCTATGAAAGGAAATGCTGAGAAATGATTTAAGAAAGGAAGGCATTAAAGAAGACTACTAGAAATCAAGAAGTGAGCATGATGAAGAAGATCTGAAGCAAAGCAAAGCTGGACTATTAACCTACTAACAAGCTGCAAACACTAGAAGTCCTATGAAGGAGGAAAATCTGTGTTTTCGGGGTAGCAAGAGGGTCTTTGCCTCAAATCATGATCCCAAAGGGTGGAAGAGAGGCCAAGGCACTATTGCTAGCCTTTTGAGTCCTTGCTGATCACTGTTTAACTTGCTATAGAAAGAAAAAATGGAAGAAAACTATTGAATCATCAAAAACAACTTATTCTTAATCATAAAAGAAATACATCTAACAGCAACCTAATCTACAAACTGAAATAAAACATACAAATACAAGTAAAGAGGAGCTTGGCTACTTGGATTGGGCCCTAACCTAAGAGCTTTAGCCATCTGAGGTAACTTAGTGCTAGCTCAAAAAGGATTCCATCTTTATTATTAAAACAATAACAAGATTCCTCTACTTATATAAATGAAGCTACCAATAGCTTCCTTAAAATGAGGGAGGCTTGGTTCCCAAAACTTGAGATAATCATCAGTCATCCCCCACTTGCTTGGCTGCCTTCTAGTACATGATTCGGCTGCCTGTACTCTGAGCTAAATGAAGGGGAATTCGAAGTGAGGAGTAATAACTGAGGGGAATTCCCTCCTATAAGTCATCTCCCTTGTCCACTTCGAGTTATTACTGCCATTTGTCCATTGGATCCTTGACTTTAACCTCGAAACTCATCAATAATCTGAATTAAATACATGTTATACCACATGACACAATAACTAACTCAACTCACTCTATAAACATAAATATAATCATAAAATCAAAGAATAGGCTAAGAGAATGATTGATTTGACTAGGTTAGGAGGTAAAATGAGCCCATATAATTACCCATTTATGAGGCTAATCATCACCCCCTATTGAAAGTGTTGCTCATCCTCTGAGCAACTTAGTCAATCTCCTCATATTTTATGGCCCTCGTGGCCTCTTTAGCATCCTAGGCTTTTGATGTGGTTTCCTCTTCTTTGCCATAGAATCCTGCCTTCCTGTCTATCTCTTTCCACTGCTCCTCCTCTTCTTCTTCTCTTTTGCCTTCCAGTATGCCTAATAGCAGTGGGGGACTCAGTTTGAGGCCAATCCAGTTGACCTTCAACCTCTACATGGAGTGCTTGTACATTGGCACACTTTTCAATGCCTCCTTCAGCCTCATGGGGGAATGGTATTCCCTAATCTACAAACTGTGTGGTAAGGTGTTCCATCTCGTCATGCATGCATGCACACAGTCATCCTCAAGTAGCCTTTGCATATCCTCAAAGTGTGCATTGGCTTGTGGCTGATTGGTGAGATATCTAGGGGCAATCTAAGGGTCATTAGAAAGAAATTTGTGTGTGTTGATGAGTGTCATAGGAACTGATGGCTTAGCTCTTATCATTAGTGGCTCATTCTGCTTCTTTACCATCAATATTTTTATTTCTGCTGCCCTCAATTCTTCATGGTTCATCCATGAGGCTATGGTCATTAATTTCAATTCCCCTAGCTTGGCATTGGGGTCCCACACATTGATTTCTATGAGGGCCATGTTATGTAGGTATAATTATGCCATCTTTGCCTTATCCTCTGATGTGCTTCAGTCACACAGATCCATAAACTGCCTGTAATCTTGGAAAGGAATTGTGCCTCTTTGTGCCAGAGTCTTTATCTGGAATTATAACCATTGGTCCATGAGATAGAGGTTATAGGATTTTGATGGTGTTCTACATTGCAATACCTCCATGGATAAGCTGGCCATGCATTCTAGCTGAGTCTCTTTCTCTTGCAACTGCCTCCTTAACAATTCATTTTTAGTTTCAAGGTGGCTTCTTGTAATTGCTTCCCTGTCTCTGAGAGCACTCAACTCTCTACCCATTTCTCTGAGTTTGTTTTCCATATGGCCAACATCCTCAACTCCTTTAGATTTGGCTATTTGCATACACCTATGTGTTCTTATTCTTTCTTTCTCTAATTCAAAGAATAGTGGAATTGCAAACTTTGTGGGATTATCCTTCTTCCCTCAAGTAGATTGTAATAGGAGGAAAGACTAGGTTGGGGATCAGGTTCTTGTAACTCTGTTGCTTCCTCCTTTACCTGTGGCTGACCTTCCATCCTTTTCTCAATCTTTTGGGTCTCTTGTAGTTTTGACAAAGTTTCATGTAAAATTGTTTGAGTCTCCTGTAGCACTATTTTTGGGTCCTGTAGTATTACCTTCTCCTTCCATGTGTAAGATCTAGGATTCCCCCTTTCATATGTGATAGGTGTCTTGGAAGGGGATTCTTTCCCCTTGGCAGAGGGCGAATCTTCAACTATAATTGGCATTTTTGAAGAGGGTTGAGGTTTGCCTGTTTTGATTCTTGTACTCTTCCTAGCCCTGAAATACATGCAGGCCTTTTTTTTCCTCTTTTGCTTTGGCTTTATTGGTGTACTAATGGGAGTGAGGGTAGACGCTACCTCCTTTTCTAGAGTCTCAGGGGACTCTTCTCCTTGTTCTGTCTTTTCTACCTATTTCTCTCCTCCTGTCTCTTTTTCTATCTCTTCCTGCTCTATTTCTTCGGCTCTCTCCTCCTCTATTTTAGTTTCTTCCTCCTTCTTTTCTCCTTCTGCTAAGTCACCAATGGCTTCACTTTCTCCCCCTTGCTGCTCTTCCTCCTCACTGCTAGTAGGACTGACATCATAGGTTAAGGCCTTTATGTCATCCTCAGCTGTCATGTTTCAGAAAACTTCCCATGCTATAGGGAGTGTAAATGTATGGAGGGCTTCCTCCACTAGGATTTTGATTAACCCATGGTGAGCTAACTGCTTTGAATTCCTACTTGAACCTTAGTGCTGGAGTCAATGAGGGACTTCAGGAGGAAGTAGGGGATACTGAGCTTCTGAGGTGTTGGAGTGTCCATGCCATACCTTAATTCATGGAGGATTCTAAAGTGATAACCATAGACAATGTTGTACCTCCCCTCATAGGAAATGTATTTGATTATTTGATAGCTAACCTCATCCTAAGGATATGGTATGATAGCCCTTCTAATGCCATTTTTATCCTCTACAGGGGCTTCATTGTTTTGGAAAAAGTTTTTCTTGGTAGCCTGGCCAATTGGTTTCTCATCCTTACTCCAAGGCAGCCCAAGAGGAAGTGTAGTGACCCTACTAATAAATTTAGGGGTTATCTCCATGGAAAGACCTCTAAAGGTGAAAGTGGCATGTGTTCTTGTGTGAGGGACCAAAGAGAGGGAAAATTCTTGGGCAATCTCCTCATCAAACCCTCGGAATTTCTCAAAAAAATTCATCCAATTTTCTCTTGTGAATATGTCCACTGCTTGGGGATGTGCATGGAGTCTCGTGGAGTTAGTGAGTTCCTTTCTCATAAACCCTCCTGTCATATTATCTATACTCTTTTGGAAAACCAAATATGGAGGTGGAGACAATGAATTTTGAAAAAAACAGAGAAACAAAGGAGACTGTGTTTTTTTAAATAAGAAGATTTTTTTTTTTTTTTTTTTTTTTTTTTTAATGTATTTTCTCCTCTCATAAAGACTTATTTCCTCCTCAAATTGAAACCACTTCCTGCATATGTTGATGTTCAATATGGGTCATGCATGACACCTACCTCTTCAAACTGAAAATCATGCCAAAACTCGTGTTTTCTCCCTTCAAAACAACTCACTGCCCCTCCTGTAGAAGCCTATTGTCCCTCCTGTAGAATTCTTGTAGGTGCTCCTGTAGAACCTATAGGTGCTCCTGTAGAAAACACCAAGAGCAAGAATATGGGAGAGATCGATGTAGGATGATGTTTACGAGGTTGTGGGGGCACAAGGAGACTTTTGTGGCTGAGTTACGAGGCGAGAATAAAGGAAAAGGTGGTTAGAATGCCCGGGGAGGAGTACTTATTACCCTTTATGGATATTTCTAGTGATGAGGGGTGAGCTGACAAGGTATATGTTGGCCATATTCAGACTGTTAGTCCCCACCTACCTTGTCATCATGGATTTTCCTTGTAATCATCTCCCATCATTTCATGGGAGTTCACACTTCCTCCACTACCTATCTTGGCATCTTGGGCTGGAGTTGATTGTGTGCATGTGTGGGTGACATCTCAGATGAGAGGAGTCAACTAGATGAAGGTGGCAAAGTTAACTAGCCACCTTTCCATTGTTCAAACTCAACCATCTCATTGCTTTTGCATGACTTCTAATTACACAAATTCAAATAGAGGAGTGATTTAGTTGCTTACCTGTAATCCAAATGTATTTGCTGTGAGGTGTTGTGGCTCTCTCTGTTGCATGCCTTTATTTCTTTTTATGCATGCTATCTACTTGCTGATGTGCGGTTGTGTCTTTTGCTGGTTCTTCTCTGGCTGGGTCTGAGTTTCAGGTGCCTTCTCAACCTTCATGTGTGCATTCTCCTATTGCTGGTGCTAGGTTTTGATGGGATCATTTGCTACAGGAATTCCTATAAGAGCTGTTGTAGCTGCTTCTACCCTTGAAACTTCAGCTTCTTTCTATGCTTGGAGCTTTGAGGATGATGCCAAAGGTGTAGATAAAGATGGATAGGTAGTAGGTAGGCTTCAAGTGAGGTGGATGGTGCTACTTCCTCTCTTATTTATTTATTTTACTTTTACTAAAAGACTATTTTTTTTTTGTTTTTCTTGTACAAGAATAAATATGATGCTTGGGGTGTGATGCAGGCTTGGAAATGATGGCAAGGAGGTTTGAAGATTGTAGGATGGATTATAGGTCCTTCATGAAGCTTCTTTATCCCTCAAACTACCTTCTGTAGCCACTTTTGGCTCTCTGTAATTCCTGCAAGAGCCTCTTGTAGAAAACGTAGTTTTTGAAAAAGAGGTATAGTGGGGTGAAAGAAATGCCAAATATGATGGAGGAAGGTGTGAATGTCAAGGTCCCCTTGGCACCTCCTTCTGCTCCTTGTAGTCCTCCTACAAACCTACAATGCAACAAAAATTCATTTATTTTCTCTCTCTCTCTCTCTCTTTTTTGAAAAACAACTAGGGAGCCTCAGAGAGGTTTTCACCTTAATTTCCTGCCTTGGGCACCTCCAAGGGAGGTTTTCACCTAGGGATCTTATTCTTTTTTCTCTTCTTTTTTTTGACATCACTAGGCTGCCTCAAAAGAGATTTTCAACCCAATGATGGGACTCAAGCGCCTCATGGGAGTTTTCACTTGAGTCCTTATTATTTTATTTTTTTCTTCAGTGAGAGGGTGAAGTGGAATCTAAGACATGCTCCACTACCATCACTGTTTTATTCAGACCTTCATTAACTCTCATTTGGAGAGGGGTTTCTTGTATACTTTCAACTGATTTCCATTTACAAGCAGGGGATGGCTTCATCATCAATGGTTCTGATTAGAACTAAACCATTATCATTACATTTCTCCACAGTGTAGGGTCCCAGCCATCTTGTCCTCGGCTTGCCTTTGAAATTTTGTATCTTGAATCATAGTATAGTGACTAATCTCCCTCTTGGAATTGCTTCTCCTTAATATTTTGTCATGCCATATATTTCTCTGAAGCTGAACTACCTCTGTATGGAGAAGGGCTTATAATCTATATTCATCCAATCCAGTGAGCTGAAGTGATCTCTCCTTCTGTGCATAGCTGAGGTTTAGGTCTAGCTGAGCTGCCATCCTTAGTGTATTGAACTCAAATTCTATTTATAGCAAAGCCTTCTTCCCATAGGTTAGTTCATAGGGTGTGAACCATGTGGTGTTCTTCCATGTTGTGTTGTAGGCCCAAGTGGCCTCAACTAATATGACCTCATAGTCTTTTCTACTACTGCTCACTACCTTGGTCAAGATTCCTTCCAATGCTCTATTAGTGACCTCCACCTACCCATTGGTTTGTGGATGGTAAGGGGTGGAAGTCTTGTGCATGATTTTATGATGTGTGAGCAGGTCTTCAATCAAACTGGAAGTGAACTGACTGTCTTAATCTGTGACCAACTCTCTTGGATACCCAAACTTGTAGAATATGCTTTCTATCAAAAACTCAACTACTTTTTCCTCTGTCACTGCTTTGATTTCTTTTGTCTCTGCCCACTTTGTCGGGTAATCGATGCACACAATGATGTATTGTTTTTGTTTTGAAGGAGGGCTAATCAGGCCCATAAAATCCATGCCCCACTTCTCAAATGGCTCAAAGGTCACTTGAGGTTTCATGGGAATCTCATCCTTTGGAGTAGGTTTTCCAATTCTCTGACACTGATCACACTGGTTGGTATATCTCTTCACATCATGATGAAGAGTGGGCCAGTAGTAGCCTTCTTGCAATATCTTGACGGTAGTTATTTTTGCTGCAAAATGACCTCCACAAGGCCCATCATGATAGTTCAGGAGGATGTCAAAGATTTCCCCCTCCCTGAAACATCTTCTCAAGATCTGATCTAGGCCAAGTTTGAAGAGATTTCCCCCAATCCAGGTGAAAGGGGTGCTTTTCCTTACTATCTTTCTCTTCTCTTTTGACGACAGGTGTGGTGGGAAATGTGCTGAAACCAAGTAGTTTGCTATATTAGCAAACCATGGAGAGAGTACTGAGATAGAAAATAGAGTTTCATCTAGCATTTGGTCATCCACCATTCCTTCTTCACCTGCAAGTAAATTTACTCTAGACAAAAAGTTAGCAACAACATTTTCCTTACCAGGCTTATCAATAATGGTCAAATCAAAACTGCTGCAGTAAAAGAAACCATCTAATAATGCGAGCATTTACAACTGGTTTGTTCATTAAATATCTAATTGCAGCATGATCAGTGTGCACAAAGGTTTGATAGCCTATGATATAATGTCTGAATTTGTTTAAGGAATGCATGATAGTTAGGAGTTCCTTCTCGGTCACTCTATAATTTAGCTCTGCCTTTGACAAGTTCTTGCTTATAAAGCATATGGCATAAGGTAACTTTTCATCAATTTGTCCTAAGGATATTCCTATCACTTTGTTCGAGGCATCTATATGAATGTGAAATGGCAGGGCCCAGTTTGGGCCTCTGAGAATTGGGGCAGTCACTAGCTTGCTATTTAAGGTATCTAGGGCTTCTTGATAGTTTTCTGACCATATGAACTCAACATCTTTGCCTAAGAAGCCAAACAAAGGATAGGCTATCTTGCTAAAATCTTTAATGAATCTCCAGTAATACCCAGCTAATCCTAGGAAACTTCTAACATCTCTCACCTTTTGAGGAGGTGGGACCCTTTGGATGATGACAATTTTATTGGAGTCCACCTACAGTCCTTGCTGAGATATTGCATGACCTAACATTGTCCCTTCAGTCATCAAAAATTGACATTTTTCTAGACTGAAGGATAGGTTCATCTCAATTCATTTGTCTAGAACTTTTCCTAGGTTATATAAAGCTTCCTGAAAGTCAGAACCATAAGGAGTAAAGTCATCCATGTATATCTCTACAACATCATGAACTAATTCAACAAATATACTCAATACCACTCTTTGGAAAGTGGTTGGAGCATTGCACAAACAAAAAGGAAGGACTTGATATGCAAAGGTACCCCAAGGACAAGTGAAATTGGTTGTATCTTGGTCTTTCAGGCTGATTTGAATCTGATTGTACCTGCTAAATCCATCTAGGAAAGAGAAAAACTTTTTCCCTGCCAGACCGTCTAACACTTGATCTATGAAAGGTAAGGGAAAATGGTCCTTTTTAGTGGCTTTGTTCAATTCCTGATAGTTGACACAGATTCTCCACTTACCATTTTTCGTTGGCACTAGCACCAAAGTAGAGACCCATTCACTGTCAGAGATGGGATAGATGAATCCCGCATCAACCAATTTCTGCAGTTCTTCCTTAACAATATCTTTAAGTGCTGGATTCATCCTCCTTTGAGGCTGCCTGAATAGTTTGCAATCTTCCTTGATGTATATATGATGAGTACATACTGAATGGTGCACTCCCTTCATCTCCTTATAACTCCAGGTGAAGGCATCTAGATGTTTTCTCAGTAGGTTTCACAGTTCTTTCTCTTGGGAAGTGGATAGGGATTGATTGATTTTCAAGGTTCTTTCTAGGCCGAACTCTATATTCTTAACATGGAGAGAAGTAGGATCAGCCACACAGAGATTAGTTGAAGGGTTGTTTTGGGTTTCTCTTACTATGTCTTCTAATGGTGATTTCTAATGCACAAAGCAATGCAGAATAAACTTCATCCTCATCTTCCTCCTCCAACTAGGGAGGTAGATCATGTTCTAGCAAGGGTTAGGAAGGAGGATATAGGACTAACTACTTGGACATGTGCCTATTCTTTATGGTCATGTTCCCAGCTTGACAGTTGATGTAGGCATCGGCTGTAGCCAGCCAGGGTCTTCCTAGAATGAGAGGATACCCAGTGATCTTTGCCTTTGGCTAGAGAACTAAGAAATCAGCAGGGTACTCCCAAGTATCAATGGAGACCATCACATCTTCCACAACCCCCTTAGGGGTCACTGTGGAGTGGCTTTCTAGTTGTAGCACTGTCATGGTCTTCCTCAAGGAGCCTTGGAGGTTAAGTTTTAGTATTGTGTCCTTTTTCATCACATTAATGGCAGCTCTCGGGTCAATCAAGGTATGCAGAATCATTGTGCCATTGATGTGGACATCAACTACAAGGCTTCCAAGGTCCAAATATTTTGGACAAATTACCTACCCCAACATCAAGTCGGACAGTTGTCCTATGACATTGATGGTGTTATCACTCAGGTTGTCCCTAGGCTCCTTATAGGGATACGGCCGAGGTAACCACAAACCAATCTTTGGATTGTAGGTTCTAGCCCACCTGCAATCAGAGAGGGATCTCTCTTTATGATTCAACTATTGTTGATGATTTTAGGCTAGCTTTCTAGCTTCAAGGGAGTGTTGTTTGTGATTGGATGGATGGTAGGATTCTCTAACAAAGAGGCAAGGTAAGTTGCGATAAGTTTCGAACCATTGGGCATGGAGTCACAGATTGAGGCTTGCTTGAATTTTCTTGGTCACAAGGGGATACGGAGCGGGATAGCCACACAGGATACAATTATCAATCTGCTGAGAGTACGGAATGAGAATCAGGGATGAAAGGCAAAGGAGAATCATTTCATCATGCTGAAAAAGAGGAGAAATGGATGAATGGGATCTAGGAACAATTAAGAATTCCTAAACATGCACTCATATGTGAAAGAAACAACGTAAACAAGATCATTTAAGTATATATGCTCATAACTATTTCTGAAGAAAACATCGAGAAATGCAGAAATTGAACTTAAGGTGTAATGAAACAAATCTTAAGCTATTCTTTTTTTTCTGCAATTTAGAAGGCGGAACGGTGGTAAAAAACATAAAAGTAAATAGAGGAGAGAAACACTTATTGAATCATGTAGAAGCCCAGGAATTCCGTAATCATTCCTTGGCCAAGAGAAAACATCAAGTAGTTTCGCAATCCATGCTTTCAGCAATCTTTGATTATGGAAATTATGACAGTTACAGTGCGAGTCTCTGTTCGGAGAAAATGCTGGAAAGGAAACTGACCAACTACTACTACCAACCAACCAACCCCTCACAACATTGTTCGGGGTGGTATTTATAAGAAAAATATCGGAAAGACGTCATTACAACCGACCTAAACAGGTCTGCTAGAAAACTCTTAAAAAATCTAAGTGTTGCTGGAATTAAATGCAAGTAAATCTTTTTGGTTGCGCTAGGGGCAGCTGAATTAGAAAAGGTGACAATGTGGCCCTTGGGGGCTAGATGCGGTTCTGATGGAATGATTGTGCTTTGGGAACTGCAGTTCTACTCTGGTGTGAGTTAAATGTGTAATAATTATGATTTGAGAGCTTCAAGTGGCTGCGCCCTCTTTCTATGAATCTGCTGGAAGATATTAAATGTTCTCCTACTTCGGGCCACTGCTCAAGATTTTCACTGATACTCTTTGCCGCTACATTGATGGCTACCGTCGTCGACTGATACTCTTTGACACGCTTGATGCTTGATGATTTGATCTGATATACTTAAAACTCTGTCATTGTTCTGCTGTTGTCTTTAAACCGGATCATTTTGGCATGATCGGGCGATTTTCGGGCTTTTCGGCGCACAAGGGGCTAAGAAATCAAAAGATTCCCCGAAGATTCCTCGAAATGGCCTATTTCCCGTAGCGAAGCGCGAATAGCACTAATCGCGCATCGAAAACTGCCTCTATTTCTTGTTCTGGAGCTCCGAAGTGCGATTTTTCTTCCTGCGCGAAGTTTCGGCTTTTTGGCTGCTGATGTCAGCATGACGTCAGCTGTGGTGAATCCCCGGTACAGAATGACATGGTGAGGTGCTGATGTTGGGGGTAATGCGATGAATTAGCTCCGATGCGATCGCAATATCGCATCAGCGGGGAACGGAGGGTGCTTGAGTTGGGCATTTAGCGCTTGTGACCGCCGATATCGCGTCGAGTGGTGACGGATGGGTCATAACTTGCATGGAGGCGAAAGTGCGATCTTGCGATACGATCTGGCTTTAAGGTTCTACGGAGTGTAAGGTTTTGGGTGGAAAGAGCAAGTAGGTGGGTGCTAAGGGCATTTTGGGGTTTCGGAAGGGGTCCGATTACCTGAGAGGGATTTTATACTATGGAAGGAGTCCATTGTATATGGGAGATGGTTTGAATGTCAAGGGTTCTTGCTTAGTTTCAGGTAAACTGAGCAATTCCCGGGGGGTACTTATGGTTATTTTTCAACCAGGGGGAGGTGTTACACAGTAATTTGTCACCATTGGTCACCATCCCTGTTACCTTGTTTTCGTACATTGGAGGATACATTCTGGGACCTATGAGCAGTGACATAGCCTAAAAACACTTGCATTATGTTCCCCTGAGTATGTACTTCATGTTCCCTGAAGACACCTTCTACAAATTATCCCTGAAAAGTGCCCTTTTTCCATTGGCACAAGTACACAATGTCTTATCCGCGCCAATCACTGAGATCCTCAAAAAGGGGCGCGCCCATTGGCGCTCTGTCCTAGAACAACACTCGCGCCAACTAAGTTTGGTAATGATTTTTGCCAAACGCGCACCCATATGTTTTTTCCTTTTAGATCATGAAGTATTTTGAGGGAAAAAATCCATCTGATAGAGGTCGAGAGTCATCATCTATCCTTGACATCTATCCTCAGTAGCTTTT